>JAKCPI010026041.1:0-86678 GCA_023213315.1 Euborellia annulipes | reverse complement strand
CAGTGAACGAGAATGAAGATGGGCAAAGAAAACTTCGCAGCATCATTTGATTCCATTTAAAAAAAACAACAGGCTGATCGTGCAAGAATATCTAATGAAAAAGAAAACTGAGCGTCTTTTTCTAGCACTTAATTTGTAAGTAGTTAAACGAGTAATGTATGTTTATATATTTGTCTGTAAGCACATCAGTTCTCGAAAACGGTTCTAACCATTTTTTTTTTTTCAAATTTTAAATATATACTATTTTCGGTACGAAAATGAAATTACGCTATGTCTCATCTTTGGGAAAATTCGGGTACTAGTAGTTTTTCCAATTTTCTCGAAATTTTCTTTAAAGATTTCTTTGAAATTTTAAATATTTACTATTTCCGGGATACTATACAAATTCCGTTTGATCTCGTCTTTGAGAAACCTTGGGTACTAATACTTTACTGATGTACTTTTTAGTTTTTTCCAATTTTATATAAAAAATAACACCGTGCTCCAGCTCGTTCATCCAGGAACTTTTATATATATGATATATAGAAAAAAAAAAAATAGAACGAAAAGATTTAAAATACTATATGTGTCTCTAATCATATCTAATAGTTTTTTTCTACTTTTTCAGGCTCAAAAGGCACAACGCAGTGGCCGGGAATGAAGATGGAGAGTGAAAACATCGCTGGATCAGTTTTATCATACGGATTTCATTGTCAAAAAGCAACAGACTGATAGAGCAAGAATATCTAATGGAAAAGGAAACAACACTTAGGCGCGTTTTTTTCTGAAAACTAATTTTGTAAGTAGTTAAACTTTCAATCTAAAAACTGTCATTGTTATAAACAATAATACAGGATTTTCAAGGGCTCTAATAATAATAAGAAATATTCAGGGTGGCTCTATGAGCTTAGGAATTTATTTTAATTTTTTTTTAAGTAATAACATGACTTTGTTCACCCTCACAAATCCCTGGGTCCCCTCTGGTATCCTTCATTTCTTTCCACTCGGGGCTTTCTCAAGTAAATTATTTACCAATTAGAAAATCTTTAATTAATAGGAATTCAAAATTTATAATGGAAGCAATTTTTTTTAGACACTATCATTATAAACAAAATTATTAAATTATATAGATTCTTATTTATATTTTAAATTTAAATATTTTCGAAATTTATATATTTGAATTAGATATTAGTATTCAAAACATCTCGATTCTTTTCGGACTTAACAAAGTCATATATATATATATATATATATATATATATATATATATATATATAACTAACAAAGCTGAGAGTGTTATTTATTAGCGAGGCCAAACATCCCATGGCCCACGGGAATCGAACCCAGGATCGCCAGCCTTTCCGGGGCATAGGGTATAGCTGTCCATTGCACCAGGCCACCGGACCCTCGATCTCCTGGGGGGATAAATAAAACTCACAGCTTTGTTAGTTATATTTTAAAGACACTTTTTAAAATAATTTATTGACTTTTTGAATTTATCAGAGCTCATATAGTTTTATTTTATTTCTTAAGGGTTTCATTTAAATATAGGATATTAATAATAAAATAATCCTTACCTTGAGAAGTCCTCATGTGGAAAAGAAATGACGTTGTCTCCTCTCCCTAAATAACTATAGAAAACCTATTCATCTTAAATATTTAATTTAGAAGAGATTGAATTCAACTTTTAATTAAATAGAAAAAAAAATTATTCTGTTAATTAATATGATTGTAAAGAAATATATTTTTTTTTTCATTTACTTTGATATAGCTTCACATATACTGTATTTTTTTCATTTTTATTTTAAGCCCTGTTCTATTATATTTGTATGCTTTTATAATGCTTTGGATAATATGCTTTACTCTTCTACTAATAAGATTATTTGTACAAGTTTTTTGTATGCTAAAAAAAAAGCTCGATTCGATGTAACGAACCCTAAAGCCTCCCAAGAGAGAAAAATAATAACAAATCCTATTTTTCTTTTTTAAGGTCTTACATCAAGCTGACAGCATTGGAAGAAATCAATTGCTAATGGAAAAAGACAGGTAACAAATCTTTAAAATATATTATTAGTAAACTATTTAGTGATCTCAAGGTTTGTTTCATATTAAAGGGAGAAAATTAATTGAAAAATATATTTAAAGAATTAAAAATATTTATTCTAATTAATATTCTTCTATTAATAAAAAACTAACATTGAGATTATTAATAATCTTTAATTAAATAGTATACTAATGATATATTACTTTCAATAGTTAGATAGAAAAATATTAATTTGAAATAATTAAAATAATAGTAAAATATTTAAATTAGGTTTGTTAGTTAATATTCTCATATTAAGATAATAAAATAATAGGATAATAGAATGGAATATTATATACTAGGGATAGGTAATAGAGAATAAATGAAATCTTTAATATATAATATATAAAAGTCTTTATTTATTAATATACTAACCAAGAATCATGTAAGAGGCGAGACGATGTGATCAGTTTGCTGTCCACCTCCATCCCCGACCACCAACCCATGCGCGCAATGACTTATATAGCCTCCAGTCCCCACTCTTTGGCCCCTGGCGCATGCGCAGAGAGCTCAAGTCGACAGAGGCGACGGCGGCGGCCGCCTGCCCCCTCCATGCCTGCATGCAGGCATGGAGGGAGGCAACGAAGCGGGTTGCCGGCTCTCTGCGCGCCAGGGGCGCTAAAGAGAATATATTTAATAATATTTATTAAATATATAAAGTCTTTAGCATTTATTCTGGTTTAAATTCCCTTGGATGAACCAAGGCAATGAGACTTGGATGTTCTTGGTCAGGTCGAGACCCTAAGCTCCCCCACCACGACAAGGTGACATCCTCGGGGGAGAAATTATAATAATAAATAAATAAATGACAATTCATTTTATGAATAATCATTCATATCTTTTTCTAAAAAAAAAAAAATTTGTATTAGAAATTTTTTTTTTTTTGTATTATACAGTATTAAAAAAATAAAAATCTGGTGTGACTGGCGCACAGCACACAACTTTCTCTTACCTTCGGTAATCGAAAGTTGTGTACTGTGCTTGTCACACCAGATTTTTGTGTCGACATATATTTAGTTCCCGACAGTACGGAACATTTGAATTCAGATGTAAAATTTATAAGTATGGGAAAATATTTATATTTTGTAACCAAGGCAACCATTTCTCCTATCTTTCCTATGAAACACAAGAGTAAAGTGTGCTTCAAACAATTTTGAGGGCGAAACGAGAATATACATTTGAAAGAGCATCTAAAAAATAATTGATTTTTGAATTTTAATCAAAATCGTTAGAGCGAATTTTGAGAAAATCGAAAAAAACTGAAAAAGTACATCAGTAAAGTACTAGTAATCTTTGGCCGATTTTGATTAAAAGCTTATTTTTCCGGTCCCGGAGGGTGTTTAACTTAAATATAAAATTTCAGCCTCATAGCTCAATTCCTTCATGCTTAAAAGTGAACACAGACACACACACACACACACACACACACACACACACACCCACCCACCCACAGGCAGACCATGTCGCGAAAACCACTTTTTTTGGATTCAGGGGACCTCAAAACGTGAAGATCCATCAAAATCTCGACATCGAATTTTTGACATGAATCCAATACTTTCTCTCTATATATATATTACATATATACATAGGTAAGAGAAAGTAAAAAATTAATAACTTTTCTATTATATAACTAATTCATGCATTTAATTTTAATAAAAAGAAATTATAAAAAAATACTTACATGGCATTTTTGTTTTTCCCCCAGGAATCGAGTTGGAAATTTTTTTTTCTGATAGACTTCTAAACCACCTCTTGAGCATCAAAATAATAAATTAAGGCCTTCCAATTGATCTTGCACTCAGGTGTAGATGATGAGAACAACCGAAAACGTATCTGCAAATAAATGAATCAAAATAAATATTATTTAATTATTTAAACCTCTAATAAAAAAAAATTAAATGTACTTAATCTTATGAATTTGAATGAAAATACTAAACTAATTTTTATTAATATACCTCCCTAAATTAAAATTATAACAATGAGAAAAATAAATTTTAATATGTAAATTAAAAAAAATTTTAAACACCTGCTTTAAAGATAGAAAATGAAATGTTGGCGCTTACCTTAATTTTTGTTACCGAGGATTTCTTCTAAGGCCTCAAAGTTTCCTTTTCTTAAAACGATATCGCAGGTTTTTCATTGTTCTGGTGTGGCATCTATAAAATAATTGATTTTTTAATTTTAATTAAAATCGTTATAGCGAATTTTCAGAAAATCGAATAAAACTGAAAAAGTACATCAGTAAAGTACTAGTACTTTTTGGCTGATTTTGATAAAAAGCTTCACCCCCTAGGGGGGTGTCTAATAAAATTTCAACCTCCTAGCTCAATTCCTCCATGCTTTAAATTGAACACAGACCATGTCGCGAAAACCAATTTTTTGGAATCAGGGGACCTCAAAACGTGTATATCCATCAAAATCACGACATAGAATTTTTGACATGAATCCAATACTTTCTCTCTCTCTCATGGGTAAAAGAAAGTAAAAATAATCATTTAAGAAAACGCATAGGGGAGCTTGATCCTCTCTGTAATTTTTTGATTAAAAATGACTAATAAATATATATATATATATACTTGTATATATTATGATATTTAACGGCTGGAAGTATGAAGGATGTGGAAGTGCAGGCAGCCAAAAATAAAATACTCTCTGTGAATGTTCAAACCCCCAACATTATTTGATTGTATCTAGACCTATGAAAATAGCAAATTTTAATATTATAAAAACTTTCAAACTCATATATCATCATATTATTTAATTAAATAAAATAAGTAATAGAATAAAATACCATCTAAGACTTACTGTTATATATAATTATAGAGATTTAACTCTGTCTCAATAGATTTGTTCACTGATGATAAATTTTGCCCGAAACATTTGAACATTCACAGAGAATCGAGAGTGTTTTATTTATGGCTGAATGCCCATCAACACCCTTCCATAAATATATATCGCCTGCTGAGGATCATGGTGGCGAAAGTCCGAAAATTCAATTTTTGAGTTAAGCCTACCAAAAAAACGTCTTCTCATTTGAGTGCCAAAGTGGCGAAAATATATTTCCATTATTTGCCGTGGATTCATTTGTTTTTGTTTCCCGGCTATTTAAATATATTTGTTTATAAAACTTTCAAACCCCTTTTCTTTAATTATTGAATTTCAGACTTTCGCCACGATAATTCTCAGCAGGCGATATATATATATGGGGCATTACACGCCAACTAAACCACTTTTGAACCCGACCATTTTTGATTTGGCTGAAACTTTGTCATCTTTTTGTACCCTATTGAAAACGTGTCTGAGAATTTTTTCAGATCTTTCGATCCAGCCAAAAAAAAGTTAGAGCATTTTCAAAAAACATCGACTTTTTTTTAAATAACCGTAAAACTGACAAAAATTAACTTATCGGGACGTTTTTTTTTTTGAAATTTTCGGAAAAAAACTTTTTTTTGGCTGGGTCGAAAAATCTGAAAAAATTCTCAGATACGTTTTCAATAGGGTATAAAAAGATGACAAAGTTTCAGCGAGCAACCTTTTTAATCAAAGGGCCAATTTAAATTTTAAAATTTTTTGGCGGGCCCGCACATAAAGTAACACTTATTACAAAACTTTATTTATAATAAACATTATAATAAAAAAATATAAAATTTAAAAAAAGTAAAGATTTCATATACAAATTTTAATGCAAAATAAAAACAAACAAGAAAGAACAGATAAACGAATTTACTTGAACTTTTTAATGAGAAATTTAGCACTGTTTTTTCGATACAAGCTGATCAATATCAGCCGGGATTGTTGAGGTAGCTACAGCTTACTAATCGTGCATCACTCATTCTTGGTCGGTGGTCATTTTTGATTAATTTCATGGTTGAAAATAATTGTTCGCAAACATACGTACTACCGAACAGAGACATCATTTGCTTTGCATTTTTCGTCAAAAGCGGAAATTTCTCAGGGCTCACATAAGACTTATAAAAATTTTCGATGTTTACTGAGAAAAATACTTTTTTTAAATCGGTATTATTCTGCATGTCAATCACTTCCATTTGAAAGTATTCGGGAACTGTATCCACATCGATCCTTTCTATACTGGGTATACTGATAATGATAAAATTAAAATAAAAAAATATTTATTTTAAATTTTAGAAATGCTTGGCGGGCCGCATAAACATGTTTAACGGGCTCAAGCGGGTTGCTCATCCCTGTTCTAGAAGGTTTACGTGACCGGGCCGTATGCGAAGATTAAAGTCGCGTTCTACAGAAGAAGAGACAAGGATGAAGACCGGCACACAGCCGTAAAGAAAGGGATGAATCTGTCGTTAATCCAAAAAGGGTCGGTGAAAAAAAAATTGACAAGTTTTCAACAATTCTCTTCTCCTTCTTAGAGAGGTAGAAATGTCCTTCTTTAAAGTAAATGTTAGTGAAAAAAATAAAGTGATCAAAATAAACAACTTACCAAATAGCAAAGCGAGTTGATGTTGAGTTATCTGGATTAGAAGAGTCTGCTGCATAATGACATCTTGGAAGGTATTCTAAAATAAAATAAAAAATATATATATATAATTAGCATAAAAGAGAAAGTTTTTAATATGTAATTTAATAAAAAATTCAATGGATTAAAGATTACCATTTTGACGATATTTAATCATTCTGAATTTTCTTTGAAATAATCAGTCATAAAACAGAATAAGTTGCATCTTCTTTTTTTTTAGATAGATAATTCCATTTAAATTGACTTTGCAGCTTCTTCGCCGTAGACGGATGGTTGGTCAAAAAAATTATAAAAACATTGTTTCTATTTTAAATTTAGTTATAATATAAACCAATAATAACTAAATTTAACTAACTAAAGTTATAATATAAACCAATAATAACTAAATTTAAAATAGAAACAATGTTTTTATAATTTTTTTGACCAACCATCCGTCTACGGCGAAGAAGCTGCAAAGTCAATTTAATTGATATAAATCTCGCCTGAATCAGCGCATGATAATTCCATTTCCCTTAGGTATCATAAAGAATAAAAAAAATGCAATTAGATTCCTATTATTTGACATATATATATATATATATATATATAATCGATGGATGTTGTGTTCTCTCAGAGCTCCAATCATATAAGTTGAAGTCAAGTTCTTTGGACGAAATCACATCTAAAATTAAAAATATCAACATTAATAAACACATAAATAAAAAAAGCAATTTCAAATTGAGATACAAAAAAGCAATGGTTTTTGATAAATAACATTTCTATAAAGGGATTTTTTGGACTTCCCTCGTGTGAATAAGTATGTAAATATATTAATCAATTAATAAACTCACCAACTGGCAAACAGCAGAAGCACAATCTGAGATGACGTTAAGGACATCTGGGTTGACGACGAGAGACGAGATGCATCGTGGAAGGAATTCTGAAAAAAGGAAAATAATTAAATAGTAGAAAAAATATTTAAATTAGTAAAAAATGAATTTTTTACATTAGAAATTACAGAAAGACATAAAAAATATTAACAATCAAGCACACATTTACATTTAATTTACTGGACTAAACTAAAAGTTTCGTTAAAAAAAAAATTAAAAGTGTCTTTTAGGAAGGAATATTTATTCTATATAACAGTTTATTTTTTTTTTTAATAGTTGAAAATGAGAGTTTAATTTGTGATTTGGAATTAGAAAATTTTAAGTCATTATGCAAATATTTATTCAATTTATTATACCCAAATTTATTCCCTATAGCAATGGTTCCCAACGGGTGTGCCCCGGCACGCGAGATATTTATAGAAACTAAAAAAAAGAGGCGGAAAAAATAAAGTTTTGCTAAAAAAATTAGCTTAGTTAGCTATAGTTTAGAATATGTAAATAATAAATACGGGTACCTTTTAATCGGTCAGAGATGAGCTGTGTGAGGATTAACGTTAACGCGATGTAATAGCAGAAAGAGAAGAAAACTTTCTTCTGCTGCCTCGATTTGATTGCAACTAAAATTTGTTTCCTTACTTCTTTCAATTCACACTTAAAAAAAAAAAAAAGATCCCTTTTATCCGTGGTATGCGTGACTGACGATTATGGCATGAATGTTTTTTCCTCCGATTTCTTCTGAAACAAAGAAATATTTAAATATTAATTCTTTTCTCAATCTATCCAAATGAAACTCCTTTATATATAGGCCAATATGATTATTTTACTAATTTTACGAAAGTAAATTATTTGGAATTTTATTTAATAAGAATATTATTTTTTATTTAAAATCCTAACTTCAATCCAATTAAAAAATAAATAAAACGAGATCCCTTTTAATTATAAAATATTTTTCTATTCAAAAATCACTCATAATTAATAGATTAGAATTATAAATCTTAAAATAAAAAGTTGAATGAAGAAATTTTTTTTTTTGATAAAATAAACTACCGTTTATAGTGAGAAATAAAAAATTTGGTATCCAATTTTATTAAAGGCCAAATTTTATCTTATTTGCCGCTTGAACGATCTTTGCTATAATGACAAGAGAGCTACTAATTTAGAAAGATGATGATATACATATATATATATATATATATAAATAGAAAATATTTAGAAGAATTTTATGTTTGTTGTATAAGAATTTTTCATTTCTCTTTTAACCCAAGATTCGATTCTAGTTTGCAAATCTAACTTAAGAAATCTAACTCTATTTTTAATTTTTATAAAATCACCTGTCATCTGAGCTTAACAACACAAGTTCTTCACAACTTATTAATGGCAAGAGATTTTATAAAAATTGAAAATTTAAAACATATATATATATATATATATATATATATATTAAAAGTTTATTTTATCAAAAATCAAGATTACAAAAGTTTGACATTTGTAAACAAGAATCGAATCTTGGGTTAAAAATAAAAAAATAAATATAGTGATAATAAAACGGAAGAACAGCAAAGCATGAATATAATCACTAGTTAATTTATATATTAAAAAATTCTGACAAAATACCAAATTAAAGACTATAAAATAAAAAATAAACAGCACAAATGAAAAAGATTGTTGTATAACAAACTTAAAATTTTAATATTAAAACATAGTTTGCTCAAGATTAGAAATACTACAAATTATTAAAGTAGGTGGAAAAAATAAAGTGATCAAAATAAACAACTTACCAAATTGCAAAGCGAGATGATGTTGAGTTATCTGGATTAGAAGAGTCTGCTGCATAATGACATCTTGGAAGGTATTCTAAAATAATATAAAAAATATCATAAAAGAGAAAGTATTTAATTTGTAAGTTAATAGAAAATCCAATGGATTAAAGCTTACCATTTTGACGATATTTAATCATCCTTAAAATAATCAGTTATAAAACAGAATAAGTTACATCTTTTTTTTTTTTTTTGATAGATTATTCCATTTCTCTTAGGTATCATAAAGAATAAAAAAAATGAAATTAGACTGCAAAATGAAATTTGACACACACACACATATATATATATGATCGATGAATGTTGTGTTCTCTCAGAGTTCCAATCATATCAGTTGAAGTCAAGTTCTTTGGACGAAATCACATCTAAAATTAAAAATATCAACATGAATAAACACATAAATAAATATGATAATGAATTAAAATTGAAAAGATATTTCAAAATAAAAAAGATAGTAAGGATTTAATGAATTTAGTATTAGTGCTTAAAATGACACTAAAATTTTTTAAAATAATTTATAATATGAAATGCTTCTAGACTAAAATATTGCATAATTTATTTCAATGTATTTTTTGTATTGGTTAATCTCTAGATAAAGAGTCAGATTATGTTAACTCCCTATATATAACCCATTATCTGACACTTCTTCTAAAGTTTAACTAGGAATTTTTATTTAAAAAAATTAATTAAATGATATGTTTTACAAACAATCGAAATAATAAAAATAATTTAAAAGAAAACATATTATTTTTTTATAACATAATTGAAAGTGAAAAAATTTATTTGACAAAGTTCAATTATTAGTGATTGTGAATGAATTAATAAAACGAATGAATAATCTATTACTCTATATAATTTGCATGTCAAAATTAAATTAAAAATTAATATAAAACGATTAAAAGAGATGAAATTAATTAAAATGAGAATAAAATTTGATAGACAGACAGAGAAAGGTTATTATTTTGAATCAAGAGTTTGAAATATTTGTAGAGATTTGTTTAATGAATTTATTGAAAATAATGATCCTAAATCAATTAAACAAATATTTAAATGCATTACTGACCTTAATAAATGATTAGAAGAGTGCTGCATAATGACATCTTGGAAGGTATTCTAGCAGCCAAGTCTGGCAGCTGATGTCTAGCAGCCAAGCCTGGCAGCTGATGTCTAGCAGCTGATGCCTAGCAGCCAAGCCTGGCAGCTGATATTGAAGGAAGAAGGAAAAATTGTTTGTAGTGAATAATCTATTTGATTTATATAATTTGCACAACGAATTAATTTTAAAATAAATATTAAATGAAAAGAAATAAAATATTAAATAAAGAAATGAAAAAATAAAATTAGACAGACTGCCAAAAAAAGGTTATCCTGTTGAATCACGAGTTTAGAATATTTTTAATTATTTAATTTATTGAAAATAATAATTCTGAACCAATTAAACAAATATTTAAATGCATTACTGACCTTATAAATGAAAATAGATGAGATGAAATCTTATTTAGTCGATGTGATGACATTTGTGAGTCTTGACTTGTTGCTGGGCGAAGTCATGGATGAGATTAAGAGACGCAGCATTCGATCTCCTTTTCGATGTCGCCAAAGAGGCTTCGATGTTTTATTACTATTTGGGAAAAAAATTATAATTAAAATAAAGATAATTAAATATGAGTTGTTTTATGGCTAATCTGCAGAATAAAGTGCCAGGCCACCTAGAGGGCGCTGAGGTGATTCATTCGGGATTCGTTCACACTATTATAAGAATCTTTTTTTTTTTTTAAACAACTTGCAGGGGTCTCGACCACCTTGGTCCCGACCTTCGGTTTTAAGTTCGGTTCTTTTATTTTTAGAAAAAAATTAAAAACAACTAGGGAATTCTCGGCTTCGGTTCGGTTCGGTTTCGGTTCGGCTCGGCTCAGTTCGGTTCAAAACCATCCAGTTAGAAGCGAATAGGTAGGGGGCAGAGTTGGGTTTTATACACGATTTTGGAGTTTTATACAAAAATCGCGGATAAAACTTGTATAAAATGTATAAAACTTGGATGCGCATGCGCAAACCCGACGAGAAGGAAATTCAAATAAAATTTCATTTTTCATTAAAATTTCATTAAAACCGTGTATTATACTCGGTGGGATAAAACCTGCTAACTCTGGCAGGGGCAGAGTTGGCAAGTTTTATCCCGGCGTGTATAATACACGGTTTTATACATGTATAAAACTATCACGGATAAAACTAGGCCTATGTATAAAATGTAAAAAACCAACCCCCCGGAAAAAACAGCTTAAAAGCTTTTATGTCATATTTTTTAATGTTTTAGAGCATTGACAATGTTGTTTGCTTTTTATTTAGTGAATAATATAATCAAAATGTTAATAAAATAATTGAAAAATGAAATTCAAAAATTAAATATGGAAACCTAACCTACAGCTGTCAATTCATTTGTAAGTATATTTATTATTTTCTTTAATTAATTAAAATCAAATAATTAAATTTAGTTTGCTTTTATTTTTTTAGGTTTCTGACAAGGAACTAAACGTATGGAAAACTAATTTTAGAATATATATGGCCCGAAAAGTGGAATCTGACAGGTGGTGCAAATCTATTACCTCTAGATTTTAAAATATTTAAAAGTCATATTTGTTTTGGTTTCTATAATAGATAAAGAAGAAATAACTGTACTACTGTTTTTAATTTTATCTTAATTTGTTCTTTCAAAAGGTATTTTTCTATGGTTAATAAAAAAAAAAAAAAAAAAAAAAAATTGAATTAAAACATTTGGAAAGCATCTCATCTTTATGGAATGGATGAGAGCAAGTACAGGTGCAGCAAATAAAAGATGTTAAATAAATAAATAAAGAGAGCTTTTGGATGCCGAAAAGGAGACGTTCCGGACAAAATTTTATTCGTCCATCCTCAGCCTCTCAGTTCTATGTATAAGCTTACCAGGACTGAGGATGGACGAATAAAGTTTAGTCCGGAACGTCTTCTTTTCGGCATTTGGCATCCAAAGCCTCTCTTTATTTGCTGCATCTGTACTTGCTCTCTTCCATTCTAAAAAATTATCCAAAAAAGAATTATTAAATGTCAAGATAATAAGTATGAATATACTGAATCTTGTTTATGTTTAATGCATGCCAAATGTATTATAAGAAGGTATTGCATACACAAACTTTAAACAATACCTGTATTACAGTACACTGGTTGTGAAGTGTTTAATAATTGTAACATAATAAATAAATGTATTGTATATATACATAAAAATATTTTGTTATTTTTAGGGTGAACGCACACCGATCGAGCAAAAACGTTTTTGCCTGAAACTGTTTTTTAATGCTTTTCTATGGGTCAACGCACACCGAAGAGACAAAACACAATTGGTCACGATTTGACATCATCGAACAAAATGTATTGCCCGAAAACTTTTTTGCTCAATCGATGTTTGTTGACATCGAGCAAAACATTTTGGCCGAAAACGTTTTTACTCGATTAATGTGCATACAGCCTTACTCATTTATTCCTAAGATAATAACAATTTCCTGCTTTTTAATCTTTTAATCCCAATCATTATATATTTATATTTTTTTTTTCTTTCTTTTTTTATTTTATATTTTTTTATAAAAAACTTTATAAAAATTATTTAAAAAGGTAAATTTTAGAATTTTGGTGTTTAGGCTTTCGCAGTTTCATTAGTCCGGCCACTCATTCTGTGGCTTTCAGGTACAATTCAGCTAAGATTATAAACAATGACAACAGTGACAATCTCATTTGAATTGAATTTAGAATTTAGACTTTTATATTTGTTATTATTAACAATAAACGCTTCGGCCATTCATTCTGTGGTCAAAAAGTTAAAATTTTTGCAAACAAACCACAGCTAAACCCAAATCAATTTAGTTCTGTCAATCATCAGTGGTCTTCCTCCTGTCATTTTTGAAAATTTGTTTTTATATATTATAAATAATAAAAAATATAACTCATTCTAGTCATAAATGATTTTGTTTTGGATTTCCTTTCTCGTCGGGTTTGCGCATGCGCATTCGAGTTTTATACATATTATACGTTTTATACAAGTTTTATACGTTTTATACAAGTTTTATCCTCGATTTTTGTATAAAACTGCAAAATCGTGTATAAAACCCAACTCTGGGCAGGGGGGAACAAGTCAATGGAAGAATTTGGAGTGCTTTTTGATATATTGTTCCTATGTTCAGAATGAAAGTTTCTGTAGTCTAGTACAGAGGCTGCTAGTGTCGCCTGATTTGGATCCAGGGAATATCTTGCGCATGCGCAGAAGATCCACCAAGAATCAGGTTGCCTGCAAAACACATTTCGGCCATTTGCAAACAATTTCAAAGCAAAAATTTCAAAGCAAACAATTCAAATTATCTATGTTTCAAAGGCAGAATCAAATTCAGGTTTGTTTGTTTGTTTTTTGCTCAATTTATTTAATTTATAATATACAATATATTTTTTTTTGTTGGTCATTTTAAATATTTTGTAATATATTGTATTTATTAGAATTTATTTTATTCTTTGATTTATTGTTTTGGCATATATAAAAATATTTTTTTGCTTTTACATTTTTTATAGGACTCAAGTGACAACTCATTTCGACCATTTGAAAAAGGTGTTTAATCAAGGGATACGTTATAATTTGCTTAATAATTCTTCAAACATCAAAATGAGGTTCGTTTGTCTATATACATGTACATGTATATATATACACACACGACATCCATAATATTATTTTTTTTTTTATTGGAAGTTTGGTGGAAAAATAATATGCTTTTGTTATATTTTAACTTGTAATTTTTGGTCTTTTATATATGTATGTTTATAAATATATTGTATATTTATTAAAGTTTTTGTGGTTGGAAATATTATTAGAGGAATTTTTTGGTCTATGATTAAAAATTCCTCTAATAATATTGTATATTTTTTTTTTAGAATTTTTCTAAAAAAAAAAAAATGTTTGCTTAAAATGTTTACTTTCAAATTTTTTATTTTAAGGCACGCGATATTTCAATTATAATAATTTTATTTAATTATTTCAATAGAAATAATGATCCAAGAAGCTCGATTGGTTTGACTTTGACTCCATTGAAAATGCAAGCGAATGCCAGTTCACTTTATCAGCTCTTTACCTCATCCATGACCAGGGAATAAACCATGACTTTGCCAATGAAACGGGCTTAATTATTTCCATTTTTAAAGGTCAGTATTGCATTTAAATATTTATTTAATTGGTTCGGTATTATTATTTTCAATAAATTAAATAATTTAAAATATTCTAAACTCGTGTTTCAACAGGATAACCTTTCTTTGCCAGTCTGTTAAATTTTATTTTTTCATTTTTTTATTTAATATTTTATTTCTTTTAATCATTTAATATTTATTTTAAAATTAATTAGATATGCAAATTATATAAATCAAATATATTATTCTTTATTTATTAACTCATTTTTTTCCCTTTAATTTTTAATTTGTTTAAATAATTATGTGTTTTGTTTAAAATTATTTTTTTTACTATCTCTATCAAGATTAACCATTACAATTAATTTAATTACATGTTTAGAAGTATTTATATGGGTGATTCTACGCTATTTGAATTTTATTGGTCAGTGGAAAAAATATATGTTAAAATAATTATATCATTGATACTGTATTCTTAAATAATAAAGAATATCGTGTTTTATTGGGGCCATTTAGTCAATTCACGATAACTGTTTCATTTTAGGAATTAATAGTTGAAAATAGTCATAAATGTCAGTATTCTGGGTGTCCCATTTCTAGTTTTTTTACTAGTTTTGTTCGACATTCATTTATTTATTAACTTGACATAATATTTTTTGCCATAATTATAAACATAAGTAAACCCCAAAACATAATTAATGAAAATACATTTTAAAAGTATTTGTTATTATAAAAAAAAAATACTTGTTTTCACGTGACCTAAAAATGATGTCTTCTATTCTGGAAAAATTAAAAGATAAAAATTTATCATAAAAACTGCCAAAGTATAACAATGGCCATGAGTAACAGGCGTAGTACAGTCTGAAGTAAGAGGCAAGCTAACGGCGTTGAGCATAATTCAAATAATATAGCTTTAGTTATTGTTGAATTGTCATAAAGTGTGTTTGGGCCAGTCGATGCAATATTTATTCTGGTAAGTAAATCTCTTTATATTTTATCGTTACGTAACTCTACATATGTACAATGCAATGTTTATTGTATGTAAATGTCATGAATTACGTCGAAACTTTGGCAAGAAGGACGCGTATTGTTTTTTTTTTTAACGTAATGTGTGGTTTTGTCATTAGTTTGGCTGTCATTATTCAGGCAAATTCAAGGGTTCGCATCTCGTCTAATGCGACAAAAATTTATTTCAATTGAATTTAGCTATCAATCCAATTGAAATAACTAGATACGGGGTCTAAATGGCCTTCGATTCCCAAAAATGGAATAAAAAAAAACTCTGTCAGGGAAAATACCCGCCCACGGATAGGGACGAAATTTTGTTTCCTTAATATCTTATAGCTATAATATGTATGTTTTTTTAATATTAATTCAGCTTTCATTATAAATAGTTAATTGTCTGTCACTTTCCTAGCTTAATTTTCACAATTCTGCCAATAGTGTCATTCTTCACGTAACATATTTCTTCTGGTGCTAATAAAACTCAAAAAAATTAAAATATCTTCTGGCCTTTATCATTACAGATACGAAAATAATGTCAACTAAGGAAATCATGAATATTAAATTGAACAGAGTATATTTGGTTTCTGGACACAAAAAATCCAAATAGCGTCGAATCACCCATATAAATCATTTTTTGGATTTTTTTATTTTTATTAAAATAAACTATTATTTAAAATAATAAAATACTTTATTCAATAAAAATTTATATTGTCATATGTAGATGATTAACTTTTATTAAGAAGATAAAGTATTTAAATTAGGAAAGAAAATAGACATTTATTTAGAATATGCCCGGGAGCCGTGGCTCAGTGGGAAGACAATAGCTGGGCATACACGGAGAGGTAGAACTGTCGGTTTTGACCGGGGCGGTCCAATCTGTCGGGTCGATCCGCCACGGTTAAAACTTTCGTTATCAATTTGGCTTAAAAAAGTGGAGAGTTTGATCTGTCGGGTTGGACCGGGGCGGACCAATCTGTCGGGTCGATCCGCCACGGTTAAAACCGTCATTATCAATTTCGTTTAAAAAAACGGAGAGTTTGATCTGTCGGGTTGGACCGGGGCGGACCAGTCTGCCGGGCCGGCTAAAACCGCCACGGTTAAAACCGTCATCACTCACAAACGTAAAGGAAAAACCCGCAGATAAACCCGTATAGTTGGCCCGCCACGGGCCAAACCGTACGTGTATGGGCAAAATCTTTGGACCGCGGCAGTTTTAACCGCTGATTTGACCAAATCCGTGGACTTTCGTCTTGACGAAAGTTTTGCCTGCCGACTAGACAGATCAAGTCAAGAAGCCATTGGAATTTCCAAGAAAAATGGAAATAGAAAATTATTTAAAAAAAAAAAGTAATTAATCCTTTCTTCTCCTTTAAATAAAATCTTTAATTATCTGATTCTGAAGCTGCCAAAATGCGATTTAAGGTCCCCTGAGTCCATTTAAGTAGTTTTTGGAATGATGTCTGTGTGTATGTCTGTGGTATTTTGCACACATAAACTAGATGTAAAGGTCAAGAACTGAAAAGCTTTTGGTAAACATCGGACCATTAGGGGGCGCTCTAGAGGGAGGGCCAATATTTTTTTCTTACATAACCTATAATTTTTTTTGTATATTCAGAAACTAGACTTTCTCCCGAGTAAAATGATATATAATATTTGTATCCTAATTTGCCATGACCTTAAATGATATTTAAAAAAAATAATAATAATAAATTTGTTTTTGTGAATGGTAATTAACTAAAATATTTTCGAACATATTAATAGCTTAATTAATTAATAGGGGGGAGGGGTAACTTATTTTCTTTAAATGGTCAAAAAAATAAATTTGTAAAAAAAATTTTGAAGTAACATGTCCTACCCTACCCCCTCCAAAAATCGCGACTTAAAGAGATGGTCCGGGGCGGTCAAAACTGTCGCTTGTCCACTAACGAAAAGATCAGACCGTGAGTTCGGACCGCAGTCCAATCTGTTAGATTGATGCGTGGCGGTCAAAACTGTCGCTTGCTCACTAACGAAAAGATCAGTCCGTGAGTTTGGACCGCAGTCCAATCTGTTAGATTGATGCGTGGCGGTCAAAACTGGCGCGTGCTCGCCCACTAACGAAAAGATCGGATCGGGAGTTTGGACCGCGGTCAAATCTGTTAGATTGATCCGTGGCGGTCAAAACTGGCGCGTGCTCGCCCACTAACGTAAAGATAAATCCGTGCGTTTGGACCGGCACGGTCAAAACCGACGGTTCTACCTCTCCGTGTATGCCCAGCTATTAGCTTCTCGCACCGGAGTCCCGGGTTCGCTTCCCATCCCAAGCGAGAAAAATTAGAATATAATTAATTATATTTTCTTTTGTTACAGCATCTCTTCATGTGTCACTTGGCAACGAGACGAAGTTGGCTGAAACAAATCAACAAACAAATGAGAGAAGCGAGATCTCAACACATACATACTCTGTTAAGTATATTGAAGAATAAATGAAATACAAATTGTCATATATAAAAAATAAACTAGAATGAGTATGAAAAAAAAATTAAAAACATTTAGAAAGAGAATGAAGGGACATTTAAAGTTATAAGTGTTTTCATACTTATTTACTAGTAAATGGAATAACAAGAAAAAAGATCTTTTTATTCCTATTATAGAATACTAGTAAAAGAGTATTAAAGGCATTTAAAACACATATAAATAGTCTTTATATACTTAAATCTAATGAGCAGCACAATAAGAATCTTGGCCGAAAGATTATCTATGCTTGTCCCCCCCATGGCTCATATGTTTGGAGCTCAGAGACTCAAATATATATATATATATATATATATATATATCAGAGAATTTTATTCTTCAAATGGATAGAAATAAAATTACCGATTGTATATAATAAAAGGAGAGAAAATAATTCCGCTGTTTTAAGCCAGAATGTTTCAAAGAAAATATAGTTCGATTAAATATCATGAAACAAGGTAAGCCTCAATAATTTTTGATTATTTGATATAACAAAATCAAAACACTAATTTTTTATTTTAAATTAACTCCGGGCCTCAGGGACTAATATTTTAATATTAAATTTATTTATTTTTTATTTTAGATGTGATTTAGACCAAAAGACATCCCATCCCTTTCATTTGGAGTTTATAGAGCACACTATCATATGTATATATATCTCATGAAATATATATATATATATTTCATGAAATTTTCAAACAGAGATAAAAAACTTCAGCTGTTTTAAGCCAGAATGTTTAAAAGAAAACGGAGATCGATTAAATATCATTAAACAAGGTAAGCCTTAATAATTTAATACAATAATTTGATTAACAGACATAAAAAAATGACTTGATTTAAATTAGCTGATAATTATATTTTCTTTTTACTTTTTATTTCAGAATCCCTTCGAAGATTCTTCTTGTCATTGAGCCAAGTTAACTCATCGTCATCTCATTTTGCCATTTGGTCAGTTTATTTATTTTCATCACTCTATTTTTCTAATAATATTAATAATTAGTATCTATCATGGCTTTATAGCAAGATGGTCCTAGAGTCAAGGAATGACAAAATCATCTTTTATTTCTTTCTTTATTTAAAAGTATTTACAAACTTAAAGTATATTGGATCTAAAGAGGAAACTAAAATTCAAGCCAAATTTTATATATCTTGACTCTTGAAATTTTAAATTCACAAAAAAAATTTTTAATTTCTTTCTTCTATTAATCTAATTTGAAAATTTTTCTTAAATTTCCTTTACTCAAATAATTTTTAATATTTTATATATAGTGTATATTGCAATATAATTCTAATTTAATTTATTGGGAGAAGGGTGGATATTTATGGTTGAATAGTAAAACATTTTATTTAACTTTTTTTAAATTATTTTAATTTTAAATGACATTAACGAGTTAAAATGATTCAATTTTTTATTTCTATACAGTAGGATATACATAAATAATTTTAATTCCTAATATTTTTTCTTTTATTTTAGAATTTCTTCCAAGATTCTTCTTACCTTTTATCCAAGTTAACTCTCTATCTCCGTGAAGCTGAGGAGTAAAAATGTGCTATTGTTTTCAATCGCATTCTGGTCTACTTTGGTACACAGAGAAACTGATCTCGAAAAGATCAATATAGAGGGAAAAGGACCAGGATCAAGATGGATCGTCCAGTTGGAATCATTCACAGGCAGTTCGCTTCGGGTTTCTGCTGCGAGGATGTTCAATAGAGAGGAATGGCCTCTGACCTTGGCAAGAACGATTTGAATTTGCGCTTACGACTAAAAAGCGATGAAGTCAAGGTGAGCAATTCTTGCTATTCTAATCTGGGCAGTTTATATCTGTTTGAGCATATGTAGGCTACTCCTACTCTCCTTCTTTCTCCCCTCTCCACCACGCTCACTCGATCAGCTGCGCGAGTATTTTTTTTTTTTAAATATAAAATTTCGGAATCGGAATTGAAACAGAAGAATTTTTCCCCAGCGGCCCTCGATGAACCTCCGGCCTTTGCAGCTCTTCGTTGAGTGAGTACAACAAGTAAACCTACCCCCCTATTTCCTAACATCTACCCTTAAAAACTACAGTCCACTGGTCTAACAATATCATATTTAGCCATTTCTAATCAAATAATTACAGAGGATCAAACGCCCCTATGCGTTTTCTTAAATGATTATTTTTTATAAAAGAAAATGAAAATCTTTATTGGATTTCTTTTCTACGTTTGCTTACAAAAGATCCCATTAAAAACTTATCATACTTTTTTAAATAACAATGAATTAATTACATGGAAAACGCATGCGGGTGCTTTGGCCGGTATATAATTGTGACCGTCCACATGAAAAGGTACCAACCAAATCTTCATCGGGGTAGAAAAATGAGTTTAAAGTTTGTTTGGTCCCTTTTCTCCTATCTCAGCTTTGTCTTGTTTTTTCAATTTTTTTTATTATAAAATACATCTATTCTGATGAATCGAATATTTCATCATACAAGATGTAGAACTAGAGAATCGGAATCAATAAAAAAAAATAATTAATTTTTTTCAACTTTTTTAGTAAATCTGCTCTCCTGAAAATTTAGCCTAGTGAAGATTTGGTACCTTTTCATGTGGACAGTCTCATATATATATATGGACCCTGTTATGCAATGGTGTGTCAAACTTAACATATTCATATAAAATAATCAAAAAAAATTTAAGGCCTAAGGAAAGAATAAAAATTGATATATTTCAGGGATTTATTTTAGTTTTTAGTTATAAGAAAACTATTTTTGTACCTCCCTTCACACAACTCTTTCAAACTCCACGCATAAACCTACATCATCAGGGACGTATATAGAAATTTTTTTCGGGGTGGGGGGGGGGGGATCCGAACTCAAAAATTTATTGACGAAATTATAATCAATTTTTTCTTAGGGTGGCAAAATTTTTCCCCTGGCATAAAAATAATTTTATCTCATAGAAATCATTTTTCCTTTTTTTTAGGGGCATTATTTAGGTTTAAAAATTTTTTTATGGAAATAAAAAATTTCCACTTGTATTTTATTATTTATATTAATTATGAATTTTATTAATTATAGTATTTTCTAAATTAATAAAACAGGTTAATCTACAGAATAAAATGCCAAGCCCCCGCACTGGCTGACTAGTTCACTCTTTTGACATTAGCTTAACATACATGATTCTTAATGAAGATTCTGGGACGGAGGTTTCTTCAAATTAAAACTTGAACAGCCGCAGTGGCACCGTTATTGATTAATATTTAGAAAAATTGTTAAGTAAGGTAATGACTAAAAAGAGACGTTTTTATATAAAAAAATGTATTTCAAAAATAATTTCAATTTCTTACAGTTTTAATATATTCTTATAACACGCAAATATTTTTGTAAAATTTGTTTTAAAAAATTGGCCATCACCTTGGAAATTCAAAAGAATGGAATTATTCATACTAATTTGTGATTCTGATAACAGTTTGAGGTAAATATTGTTTAGTTTAAATGATATATTGTAATGAAATGTAAAAAAATATTATATGTTAGTCAGATGTATATAAATATATATATAGTCCTAATGGCGACTAAAAAATCAAACAAGATGGAAGTTGATTATAAAAAATAATTAATGTAAAATTATATTTTATTATAGGCTCTGACGATGATTAAAAATCGAAATTGATCTTGGCAAAGCAGTCAGCCTCAACTATTAATAAAAAATTGAAAATATACACCTACCGACCAACAGTAGAGACGGTGCCACTGCGGCTGTTCAAGTTTTAATTCATGATTCTTTCGTTCTTTTCATTTAGGCGCACTATTTGTTTTGTCACTAAGGTCGAGTATTCCCTAGTTTTTTTAAATTTTTTTTAATCGAAGGAAACCGAACTGCAACCGAAGGACCGAAACAATTAGGTCGTGTCCCCTGAAGTTGTTTTGTCACTAGTGTCGACTTCGGTTCGGTTTCGGATCGGTTCGGCTCGTCTCAGTTCGGTTCAAAACCATCCAGTTAGAAGCGATTCAGTAGATTAAAAAAAAAAATTTCGGGCCCGAAGGCTCAATAGGGTGTAAAAAGATGACAAAGTTTCAGCCAAATCAAAAATGGTCGGGTTCAAAAGTGGTTTAGTTGGCGTGCAATGCCCCATATATATATATATCGCCTGCTGAGAATCATCGTGGCGAAAGTCTGAAATTCAATAATTAAAGAAAAGGGGTTTGAAAGTTTTATAAACAAATATATTTAAATAGCCGGGAAACAAAAACAAATGAATCAACGGCAAATAATGGAAATATATTTTCGCCACTTTGGCACTCAAATGAGAAGACGTTTTTTTGGTAGGCTTAACTCAAAAATTGAATTTTCGGACTTTCGCCACCATGATCCTCAGCAGGCGATATATATTTATGGAAGGGTGTTGATGGGCATTCAGCCATAAATAAAACACTCTCGATTCTCTGTGAATGTTCAAATGTTTCGGGCAAAATTTATCATCAGTGAACAAATCTATTGAGACAGAGTTAAATCTCTATAATTATATATAACAGTAAGTCTTAGATGGTATTTTATTCTATTACTTATTTTATTTAATTAAATAATATGATGATATATGAGTTTGAAAGTTTTTATAATATTAAAATTTGCTATTTTCATAGGTCTAGATACAATCAAATAATGTTGGGGGTTTGAACATTCACAGAGAGTATTTTATTTTTGGCTGCCTGCACTTCCACATCCTTCATACTTCCAGCCGTTAAATATCATAATATATACAAGTATATATATATATATATTTTATTAGTCATTTTTAATCAAAAAATTACAGAGAGGATCAAGCTCCCCTATGCGTTTTCTTAAATGATTATTTTTACTTTCTTTTACCCATGAGAGAGAGAGAAAGTATTGGATTCATGTCAAAAATTCTATGTCGTGATTTTGATGGATATACACGTTTTGAGGTCCCCTGATTCCAAAAAATTGGTTTTCGCGACATGGTCTGTGTTCAATTTAAAGCATGGAGGAATTGAGCTAGGAGGTTGAAATTTTATTAGACACCCCCCTAGGGGGTGAAGCTTTTTATCAAAATCAGCCAAAAAGTACTAGTACTTTACTGATGTACTTTTTCAGTTTTATTCGATTTTCTGAAAATTCGCTATAACGATTTTAATTAAAATTAAAAAATCAATTATTTTATAGATGCCACACCAGAACAATGAAAAACCTGCGATATCGTTTTAAGAAAAGGAAACTTTGAGGCCTTAGAAGAAATCCTCGGTAACAAAAATTAAGGTAAGCGCCAACATTTCATTTTCTATCTTTAAAGCAGGTGTTTCAAATTTTTTTTTAATTTACATATTAAAATTTATTTTTCCTCATTGTTATAATTTTAATTTAGGGAGGTTTATTAATAAAAATTAGTTTAGTATTTTCATTCAAATTCATAAGATTAAGTACATTTAATTTTTTTTTATTAGAGGTTTAAATAATTAAATAATATTTATTTTGATTCATTTATTTGCAGATACGTTTTCGGTTGTTCTCATCATCTACACCTGAGTGCTGGGGCGGATTAAAGGGGGGGGGCGATCCCCCCCCCCCCCCGAGAAGAAATTCACAATATTATAAAAACTAGTAACCTCAAGAAATTATGATTTCCGGGCTTTAATTTCAATAGAATTTGTTACCAATCAATTTAAATAAATAGGAATGGAGTCTAAATGGCCATAGATGCCCACAAAGTCCTTAAATAAAAAATAAAATTGAAAAAAAAAAAAAAAAACCGCCCTCCCCCCCCGACAAAATTGCATTAATCCGCCACTGCCTGAGTGCAAGATCAATTGGAAGGCCTTAATTTATTATTTTGATGCTCAAGAGGTGGTTTAGAAGTCTATCAGAAAAAAAATCTCCAACTCGATTCCTGGGGGAAAAACAAAAATGCCATGTAAGTATTTTTTTATAATTTCTTTTTATTAAAATTAAATGCATGAATTAATTATATAATAGACAAGTTATTAATTTTTTATTTTTTTAATAGGGTGACCCAGCCAGTAATTGATCAAATAAAGCCATTGGGACACGGATCCTGCTGTATGTTCTATTTTATTAGCCATAAACATAAACTAATGGTCTTAAAACCAAGCTTTATTATTGTAGATATAAGATAAACTATGAAACAGCGCTTAACTTAAAAACAAAACGAACAAAAAAAATTAAGATTTTTTTTTTTGTTTTTTTCCAGTAGTTGATCAGCCGCGTCCAGTATTTGATCTATGTGATCCCAGTAATTGATCACCTATTATTTTGAATGTTATTGGACTCTTAATTCTATTAGAGTTGACCCAAATCAAATGTTTATTATTATTATTATAATTATTAATTTTATTTTGAGCAAAGAGTTAGAATATTAGGCCTACAGAGTTATATCTTCCGGAGCCGGAACTAGACTTTCAATTCAAAATTGAATTGGAAATCTAATTCTGGTACTGCATACAGATTTCTAGTTTTACATTTTTTTGTTGGTTCAATATGTGAAACAATGTTCTTCCAATTGTAAAAAAAGGGCATCTTTTTTTTCCGGCCACTTCCAGAGGCGGCCACACGCCACCATTGATGACACCGTTGCTCCTTTTTCCTCGATTTTAAGAATTATTCCTGGGAAGTATTTTTCATCGTACTTAACAATTACGTGCTCATCAACATTCTTTTGCACTGGCTGCCAACTGTGCTTAGGTAGCGTTTCATCATCCTCGGATTCCTGCCACACTCTTTCACCCGATGATACTTGGGCGCCAGACTCAGAGCTGTCGTTTACTAGCAACTGAAAGTTTTTCCTGCTTCTTTCTTTTTAGTTCCTCTTTCTTCTTATCTATCCTTTCCTGAATCTTTTTCTTCTTTTTCTCTTCCTTTTCATTCTCCTTGTCTTCAAAAGACTTCATCCATTGTTTTGACCTTGTCGCATACGGTAGTCGTCGCCTTTCTGGTTTTTTCTTGTGTGGAGACTCATATGGCCACAAAATTACGTCTGCGAACGCAGGACTGACTTGTGTTGGTTTCCGAGGAGTTTTTGACGCGGAAGTTTCGCTGTCATTAATTATGACATGAAGTGAGTCCGCTTGTCTTGAAGGACCTGATTGATTAATTGCACCATCAACCAATGCTGCCGGTGAGTCATCACAATTATAAGGATCCGTTTGAGATGCGTCCATCTGTCGGGAAGGACCTGGTGTTGAATAGTCAATGGTAGGGTCGTCATGCAATGCCGCTGGAAAGTCATCGAAATAATTGTCAGGATCCATTTAAGATGCATCGATCTGTCGTGAAGGACCTAGTGTGGCATAGTCAATTGTAAGAAAGTCATTAACACCCCCTTAAATGTAATTATTCGTAAATGCAAGAAAATTATTAAATGATCAACTACTAGATCTTCGCAAAGCCAGTAATTGATCACCACTGATCAACTACGGGAATTTGTGTATTTTATAAGTGCCAATAATTGTTCAGTCAAATTAAAGCTCAAAAAAGTAAAAAATATCCACACCTTAATATCATTCTTTAAAATATTGCTCTTTAGCTTTAATTTGAAATAAATTTGGTAAAAATATCTCTAAAAGTAACAACGATGCAAGTGGTTTACTTTTACTTACCGTATTTTCATAAAACTAATTGTTTTGTCAAATGCATAATAATCAACCGCAGGATAATAACCATGCTTTTTGTAAAAGAGATATTTCGAAAATTTCTTGTTGATTCTTTCAATTTTGTCAATATGGACTTGGTGAATAGGACTCCAGATAATGGCGCAATATTCAAGTTTGGAGACAACATATGTGCGGTACAACACAGTGATAGGATTTAGTTGGGAAAAATCTCGCGTGTTTCTAATTATGAAACCTAGCATCCTGTGTGCACTAGCAAACATGTCATCCATATGTGGCACAAAAGATAATTTAGTGTCAAAAATCACACCAAGATTCCGAGCTTCCGTTACTCTAGATATTATGACATTATTCAAATTATAATTAAAAATTATAGGTGTTACTTTATTGGTAAATGTCATAATTTTACATTTACTAATGTTAAGATCTAATTTATTAGTTTTGCACCAGTCCGATAATTGACAGAGGCTCTCCTGTAGAGAATGACAATCATCTAAGGTCTTTATGGAGTTAAAAATTTTAAGATCGTCAGCAAACAAGAGTTTCTGACAATCTATATTATCTACTATGTCATTGATGAAGAGTGTAAATAGGAATGGTCCCAGAGTAGAGCCCTGGGGTACCCCAGAGCCGACCATGTAGAATGATGATCTAAAACCATTAAAATGCACAAACAACCCGCTGTGGGTCTTGGCTGCCTCCAGAATACGACGCCATCAGTCCCTGTCCAACGCGGCGGTAGCCCAGTTCGCCACGCCCAGCATCTTGCAGTCCGCCGACACTCCATCGAGCCATCTCAGCCTCGGTCTTCCAATCTTCCTGTATCCCCCAGGGTTACCCTTCATGACTCGTTTCGCCATCTCGCCTTCGTCCATGCGCTGCACATGCCCAAGCCACCTGAGCCTTCCGATTCTTATAAGTTTTAAGATGTTGGGTTCATCGTATATATCATACAGCTCTTGGTTGAATCGATTCTCCATCCTCCGCCATCATTAACGGGCCCAAATATCCGTCTGAGAACTTTTCTTTCAAAGATGTTTATAGCTCTTTCGTCCTTCTTACTGATGGTCCACGTTTCCGAAGCGTACGTTAGCACGGGCCTTACGAGGGTTTTGTAGAGTGTGCACTTGGTCCTTCTAGATAGAAAGTGGGACCTAATATCCTCGTAAGTCCGAAATAGCACCTATTTGCGGAAAGTATTCTATTTTTTATTTCTTCGCTAATGTTGTTTGTAGCGTTTACTAATGAGCCAAGGTAGGTGAAGTTCTCGACTTTCTCGAAGGTGTAGGTGCCGATCACAAGGCTGGGAGAGGACCTTTGTGATATAGGCATGTACTTCGTTTTCTGTTGGTTGATTTGTAGCCCCATTTGTTTCGCGGATTTTTCCAGAGATATGAATGCCTCCACCAGCGCACGCTCAGATCTTCCTATTATGTCTATATCGTCGGCGTACGCTAGAATTTGCACGGATTTATTAAATATTGTCCCTTTTATTTGTATTCCGGAATTGCGGACAGCAATTACCACATTATAAGTCGGGGCTTAAATTCTCTGCGCATTTTGTTTATTTTTCTATAAAATATCCTGCTCTCGTTTAGTTTGTATTGGGCTTCTAGTCTTTTTGTCTCAACATTGAGGTAATCGCGTTTTTTCCTTCTGTGGAGTTTCTTTTCTTCCCTTCTAATTATCTTCTCCTCCACTCCTCCACAGCCCCCCTGGTACCACTTCTTTGTATCATTCTCCGATAAGCCTCATTCTTCTTATCAGTCACTATCTGACATTCCCGATCAAACCATTCCGATCTTGAAGCTTTTTCCTTGTACCCGAGTACTGTTTCTGCGCCTATTGTAATAGCAGATTTATATTCCTTCCATTGTTGGTCGGCACTTAGAGGGTTGCTCTCTACTCCGTTCAATTTGGGGAGATATTGGGCTATATGTTTCTGATATTTTGAGGCTTCTGTTGTGGAGTTTAATTTTTCTATATTAAAGGGCTTAGATCTTACTCCCTTTTGGCTTCTTAAGATGGAAATCCGTGCTCTCACCACAGCTACCACCATGTAGTGATCAGAATCGATATTAGCCCCTCTGTAGCTTCGGATATTTAAACAAAAGAAAGTATAAAAAGCAATTCAGATAATTTTACTTTACATGTATTGAGTTGCGAAATTTAGTGCTGCAGGCTTAAATGGTTTATAGAATTTTATATGTTACCGGTATTTGAAGAAGTTTTATGGGAACCGAGAGCTCTCGTAAATGAAATTCACCACACAACAGGGATTCACTGGCCACTGGGTTGATTGAAGATGTTCTGATCCGGAAGACGAATTGTAGTGGTGCTTCCTCTCCTTCCGCTGTTATCGCGATGACGGCACGTGCCCTCTTGAGATGTTGAGGGACACACGAAATCACATGTTCCAGGGTTCCTCAGATGGACCCGGGAACAGTTGTCCCAGGCCGTGAGGCAATCTGCCCCACACACCGGTCTCTTACTCCAGCTGCAGGGGGATGCTGTTCTCCTCGTGTCCAAAGAGAAAGTGTTGTCTCTCCCTTCAATATAGCCACCTGCTACCCCCCTCCATTCCGTTCTCCTCGATGCAGGTGTTCTTACCGAACATTCGAGAAGGGATGAAGGCCATAGACAATGCCTTTGTAAGGTCATTGACTACGTCCAGAGCGAGGGTGCCTATTGTCTCTTAAAAGCTAAATTTTCCCATTTCACATACAATACAAAAAGGTTCTTACAAAAAAAATTGTTTTTAACATTAGACAAAAAAAAATACTCTTAAGAAAAATTATCAGAATTGTATACTTAAAATTTAAGAATATAAAAGAGAAAAAAAAAGATAAATTAAATTAAATTAGTAAGATTACAATATCAATCAATGTATCAGATCGGATATATTCTACAATACTTATTCATCTTTCTTCTCTGAATCAACTCTTGCTCGGCGTAAACGAAATTATGATGTGAAGCGATGGGAAGTGAAATTTCGAATGTTTGGTAACTCGAAGGTGACGAAAGCACAGAATGCACACTTTATATAAAAGAAAAGAAAATTTCCTTACTTTTTATTTAGTTTAAAATTTAAGAATTAATTTCGATTTATTTCTTCTTCTTCTTCTTCTTTGAGGGTTTGGGTGCATCAGCAGCATGGCTATTAGCACCACAAGGTCCAGGCGATACAGGTTTAGATTTGGTTGAATATTTTAATCTCTTTCAGATATAGAATTATGGAATCTTGGTTTGTAGGAGACGCTAAGATGTCAGCAAATTTCTTCTCTTTAAAAAACTTGACACGTACTGGCTCAAGGCCACAGCACTCGAAGATGTGTCTAATTGAGAGACGAAAGTCACAAAAGGGATATTTTGGTGGGTCACTTTTCACTATGTAATGTAGGTGCGTGAATCTAGAATGTCCAATTCTCAATCTGGTCAACACTACATCATCTCTTCTTTCTATAAATGGAAGGTAATTACTAGTGATTCTTGGCTTAATTAAATGAAGTTTGTTTTCGAGCTCAGCGTCCCATCCGCTTTGCCAGACCTGATGCAATTTCTCTCGGACCAGAAGCTGGAAGTCTTGCGCAGTTATTCCATTGACATCAAGTATTGCCTTACGTACACCCTCCTTTGCAGCACGATCAGCTAGCTCGTTGCCATAAATCCCGCTGTGACTTGGAACCCATATAAACACAATGTTATACTGATTCTTTCTTAGCACAGACAGGATGTTCCAAATTTCTGCTACCACAGGGTGGGCGAGATTGCAATTCTTAATGGATTCAATGGAACTTAGCGAGTCAGAGATTATAAGAAAGTTCTTTTGGACCATAGTTGACAGCATATTAATGGCATGTCTTATGGTTAGGAGTTCGGCGGTATAAACGTATGTAAAGCTGGGATATTTCAGATGGGTAGCATCCTGCTCAATAATTATACCTCCACCGACACCAGCGACACCTTTAGATCCATCGGTGTAGATCTGGACGTATTCAGGATGGAGTGACATAATCGACCTGAATCTCTCCCTTGTGACGTACGCTGGAGTGTCGGAAGAAGAAAATTTGGTCATCACTGTGTTAACACAAAGTTGGAAGGTTGTCTCAGGCTCTTTCACTGGTGATATATATTTATCCTCATTGGCGTGCCTGACTGATAAAAATTTTATTAGTGGAGAGGAGTTATTATCGTAATCTTTTGAAGCATTAGATACACCGTTCTGCAAGTATGGGCCAGCGAAGGATGATTCTATTCTTTTCCTTTTGCCCGAAATGCATGCTTCATCCCTCGGATGGAGAGAGGGACCATTAGAGGGGGAGGGGGTAACCCCTCCCCCATGTCAATAGACATCGGTTATTTTAAGACGAATAACCAAAGCAAAAATTGTTGATAATGATTAATTGATTAAAACAAACGGTAAAGGGGGAGAGGAAGAGAGAAAACAGAACGAAACGGTACTTTTCTCTTTGCTTTAATCTTATCAGCAAATTAGTAATGGATTTGTGCAAGGTAAGAATAAATAAAGATAACGATACGTGAAGTAGCAGACAGCGGCAGGACGATGTTCACTCCTCAAATCGTATCACTCAACTGTCGATTTATTTAAAAAGAATAAAAAAAGATTTCTAAACTCTCTCTCTAAAACTATCTTCACCATCTCTATAAATGAGCTGCGTCCAGTCGATTAAACTGCAGAGATCGCAGAATTATGCACTCAGGTACATCTTTCAACTAAGAAGAGACGCTCATGTCTCTGCTCTGTACCGGGAGCTGGGCTGGTTGAGGGTGGAGGAGGCCAGGGAGCTTGCTTGCCTCAAACTCGTCTGGAAGATTATTAGGGGGGACTGTCATGAATACCTGAGGGGATATTTTGATTTCCTGGGCTCTAAGTTTAGACAAAACCTCCTATCAGTTCCCATGCATAGGACGGTCCTCTACGGAGGATCTTTCCAAGTGATGGCAGTATCTCGATGGAACGCGCTTTCGGGTGGGGCGAGGGGGGCCACAACGCTGGAGTCTTTTGCTACCAGGGCGAGGGCGGGCCTGACCGCCCGGTCGTGATTTGGCACAACTATTTTTGATCGTTATTTTTATTTTTATACATATGGCATCTGCAGGGGGCTCTGGGTGACCGTATGGCGCGGGTCTGCGCCCCGCGGGGTTCGCTGGCGGCTTGACTCGAGGCGGTTTGTTGTTTTTCTCATACGACTTTGTTGGAAAGATACAAAATAAGGAAAGAAAGGAAAATTTTTCCATAGACATATAATGTGAATGAATTAAAATTAAGTTGTATATAAGCACATGTACCTGATTAAGACAAAACTGCAAAGAATTGTACTATTTATACTAAAGCTGAGCAACAATGCTTTTTCTTCACGTTTTGTAAAATATTTTACAAGGGCTAATGGAGCTAAACAGCTCTGGCCCATAATAAAAATCTTATCTTATCTTATCTTATCTTAAAATTCAGTTTCAGAATCCATGGGACTTGATAATACATCTCCTGAATAATCTCTTTCACGGGAGAAGTCTTCTATGTTGAAATGAGAGATCTCCTCCTTAGACTCCTCTCTTTTTTCATGACTTTCAATAATATTTCTATTAAGAAAGTATTTTCTTAATCCTCGAAATGCTCTTTGATCAATGTAATCATAATAGCAGATATCACTGGTTGTTTGAATTTGACTTGAGTCGGATGGGCTCTAAAATATAAAAAAAAATATATTAGCTATTAAATGATAAATCTAATAAAACTATATATAAAATATATATGAACGTCAAGACATTGTAAATTCTACAATTAATTTTGGTCAAAGTGAAGAATACGAGTTCATTAATATTGGCAACTTTTTCAGAGAAAATATTCTCTCCTTTCCCTTTATTAGTCTAAAAAAGGTGGCAGTAAGCCATTTTGATCGAGATGTATGCAAAAATAACGAAAATTTTTAAGAAATACGAAGACCACATTAACCATTAAATGGATGTCACAACGTTTGCATTTTTTCTTTATTTCTTTTGAGTCTTTTGACATAGTTACTTTTGGGTTTTGTTTCTTCTCAACTGCATCTACTCTGACCTCTGATTTGTTGATGTCCTTTGAATGCAGTTTGGACGTTTCGTCACTCCTACAAATATCAATGGCACGCACTAAAGTTAAATCATGCTCACGGAGTAATCTTTTTCTTAATGATTCGTCCCTGATCCCACAAATTAACCGATCTTTAATAAGACTCTCTTCCAGTGTAACAAACTCGCAGTCTTTTGCCTTTAACTTCAGCTCCGATACAAAATCGTCAATGCACTGATTCTCAGCTTGAATTGAAATTTTAAAATTTAAGAATTAATTTCGATTTATTTAAAAAGAGAATAAAAAAAGATTTCTAAACTCTCTCTCTCACGATTATATTGAGTGGACGTGCTTTGTGGCTCTCTGTGTAATTTTATTAATTTCTCTGGACATTTTTTGCTGATTTTTTCGATCTTTCGACGACTACATCGATTGAAAAGTGCTCTACATCTTGGTGTCAACACAGTGAAGAGAATATTTCGTCTCTGGTCCAGATAAGCGTTTTTATTTGCTTTTGTCGATATTTAAATAATTTTATAAAATTATTTATCAGTTCTTGGAAATTTTATCAAAATAATTATAGACATTCCTACCTGAGAATATTAATTAACTTTTTAATTTACCATCTATAAAATACAATGAAATGTTTGAAATGCAATGCCCCTTTTAAAAACAATAAAGCCCCTGTGGAGTGTAAGAAATGCTGGCTACCCCCCTCAAGTGTGCTGACATAACACAAGAAGAGTTAGCCAGTCGGGCAGAGGCGGGGACCTCATGGTTCTGCCACAAATGTGTCTTGGCCCAACGGGTTGAAAACCGAAACGACACTGGGACGTCCACCCCCGCTCCTAATACGAGAAGCCCAAAAAAATCACATTGGAGGATTTACTAGAGAAAATTAACTCTATTCATCAACAAAACAATATAATTCTCGAGCAAAATAAAGACCTCAGTGTGTCTCGTCTCTTGAAGTATGCCATAGGGACATATCCGAGTTGACCAAAACTAATGAGGCCCTGACTGAGAGGGTGATGGGACTCACACAGGACATTGATTTACTTCGTAGTGAAAACCTTACTCTCAAATCGAAACTTGTAACTGCGGAAGCCCGAATTAACTCAGTTGAGCAAAATCTGCTATTAACATCTAATGCCGTCGAGATTCGGGGCCTACCCTTAAAACCTAATGAGGACCCAGAACAACTTGTTGCTGATATAGGCAGGGCGCTGCACCTGGAGCTGACCAAGGATGATCTTACTTCTGCTTGTCGAGTTGGACCGAAAATAAGGGGATCTACAGACGGTCGACCGCCTCCTCCAATCCTCGCCCGATTCGTTCGGAAAAGCATCAAGGATGCGTTCATCAAGGAGTGCAGAGTGAAGAGGACCCTGACTACTAGGATGCTAAACTGGCCGGACAACAATGAAGTAACCTTTTATGTTAATGAGGCTCTTTCCCAGGGTAACAGGCTTTTATATAGTAAGGCAAGAGAACTTAAAAATAATAAAAAGCTGAAATATCTTTGGGTGGTTGATGGGCGTATCTTGGCCAGGAAGGAAGATAGGGGTCAGATCATATATTTAAATACTTTAGACGACCTTAAGTTTTTTCAATAAACATTTTGTTTAAAACAGGGCTATGTTTTATTGAAATTTTCTTTATTTTTATTTATACACATATTCTTTTTCTTGGAAAAAATAGGTCGAAGTAAATAAGGAAGCGTTTTAATATATATTCAATACAACGATAAAACAAATATAAAATCATATAATCATAATAAATATCAACATCAATATAAATATGTGTTGCCAACAACATAATTATTGCAACTTTCAACAATCGATAACAATTATCAAATTGATTAAGACTAATTTCAACATCTCCCCTCAATTTGATAATCCTAAATATTTTCTAAATTTCTCAAATAAAGGTCTAGGTAAGGGCTTGGTAAAAATATCAGCTAATTGATCACTAGACGGCACATGTTTTAAATTAATTATATTCCTACCAAGTAAATCCCTAAGGAAATGATGTTTCATTTTCTTATGATGACATGGGTCCTTCGCGATACTTATACACGGAAGATTATCTTCATAGAGTGTTATAGGAGTTAAATTTCTATAGCCCAGATCATCTAAAATATTTTTAATCCAAATTGCTTCTCTTGCACCTTCACTTAAAGCGATATATTCAGCCTCTGTGGATGATAAGGAGACTCCAGTTTGTTTCCTTGTTGACCAAGAGACTAAACATCCAAAAACCTTGAACATATATCCAGAAGTAGATTTCCTATCATCGATATCATTGGCCCAAGAAGCATCAACATACCCCTCAATAGGATCCAATGAATCAGCTTTTTTATAAATAAGATGAAAATCCTTCGTTCCCTTCAAATAACGTAAAATTCTTTTTGCATAATTCCATAATTCTTCAGTAGGATTCTCCTGAAAACGACTTAATTTATTTATAGAAAAACTAATATCTGGTCTACTCACATTCATCAAATACATTAGACATCCAATAATTTCTCTAAAAGGTTTATTAAAATTTAAATCCTTCTTCAATTCTTTCTTGATATTCAAATTTGTTTCCATTGGGGTTTGACAAGGATTACAATTGGTCATTCCAAATCTTTCAAGAATTTTTGAAATAAAATTCTTCTGATGAAGATATAAAGAATTCTTCTCTTCAGATAAGTTCACATTGATTCCGATAAAAGTTTTAATTTCATTCGAATCTTGGATTTCAAATTCTTTACTTAAAATTAATTTTATTTCATTTATTTTCTTCAAATTCTTACAGGCAATAATCAGGTCATCCACATAGACTATTAAATAAATAAACTCTCCATCACATTTCTTAACATAAAGACATTAATCATTTTCGGACCTCTTGAAACCCATTTGAATAATAAAGTCATTAAACCTTTCGTTCCAAGCTCTTGGTGCTTGTTTCAAGCCATATAGAGATTTATTCAACTTGCAAACTTTATTCTTCTCTTCACTAATTATACCTTTAGGAATCTCCAAATAAATGTCTTCTTTAAAAAAACCATTTAAAAATGCGGTTTTCACATCCATTTGATGCAGATGCATCCCTTCTTTAATAGCTATTGCCAAAATTATTCTCACAGTTGTGAGGACCGGAGAGAAAGTTTCAAAATAATCCAAACCTTTTTCCTGAGTATACCCTTTGGCTACCAAACGTGCTTTATATTTTATAATTTCTCCTTCTTGATTTCGTTTGTAAGTAAACACCCACTTGGTCTGTATAGGTTTCTTGCCCGAGGGTCGATCCACCAAACTCCAAGTATTATTCTTAATTAATGAATCAATTTCACTTTTAACAGCCAACTCCACTCTTCTCTATCTTCCCTTTCTTGAATCTCTTCAAATGTTTTCGGTACATCTTTAACAAAATTTTCAGCGTTCAATGCCATATAAGACATGTCAAAATCTCCAAACCAATTTGGCTTCTTACTCTCCCTTGAGCTCCTTCTTAAATTAAAATCTTCACCTTCCTTATTTTCTTTTTGAATTTCTTCTCCTTGTACTTCAATACATTCATCTCCTTCATCTACTTTTTCTTCTACTTCAGAATCTTTAAAATCATTTCTATTAATTTTAAAATTATTATTTAAATTCACCTCATCAAAAACTACATCCCTACTAATTTTAACAACTTTTCTAATAGGATCCCACAACCTATACCCATTTTGAGTATATCCTATCATAAAATATTTAGTAGATTTTGCATCAAGTTTATTTCTTAACTGATTCGGAATATGACTATAGGCTACACTACCAAAAACTCTCAAAGTCTTTAAATCTGGTTTCCTATCATACCAACACTCAGCTGGAGTTTTATTTAAACCTCTTTTAATTAACGCACTAGCCGGACTCCTGTTTATTAAATAAGCAGCAGTCAAAACTGCCTCTCCCCACATATTTTTAGAAAAATTAGCATCAAAAATCATACTCCTAGCTCTCTCTAATAACGTCCGATTCATACGTTCAGCTTTACCATTTAGTTGTGGAGTGTAACTAATAGTATAATCTAACTGGATTCCTTTCTCTCTACAAAAATTCTTAAAATGCAAAATTGAATTTAAAAATCATAAATAAAATAGAGTACAAATTCAGGAATAATATTAGATTACTATTTAAACTTATTCTCATCCTCAGTAATTTAAAAACTTTTCGGGATGTAAGATTTTTCATGGAGCGTGTGGAAAGCTCCTTTTCTTAGTCAATCACTATATTGGAGGGACCTAGTACAGCTTTTTATTTTTTATTCGATTATATTTTTTAATTTTTTAATGTATAATAAAGAAAGTAAAAATGCCTTCCTATTTAACATTAAACACAAAAGAAAGGAATGCAAAAGTTGATATCGATCCCGTGGGCGCATACAACACAACTAAACAGTTTAGTTGGGTAAAAATTGATTATGCATCACGATTTTAAGCCAACTCATCTAAATAGTTGAGTCGATTTAAAATCGACCTTGTGCGGTCAGCCTAATAACCTACCTGGCCTAATATATATACTATAAATCAGTGGCGTATTCAGGGGGGCGCCCCCCCCCCAAAGCCGTCTCAAAAACAAAAAAATACCTATTGTTTTCCCTAATGATTTTTTTTCTTTTTTTAATAATTATTTTATTAACTCTCATAAATTCTAAAATTTAACAAAAAAGTTATAAATAATTGAAAAAATCTCTAATATTTACGAATTTTGTATTAAAATTATTTTTATACCTGTACTAGACTGGTTGTGAAGTGTTTAATAATTGTAACGTGATAAATAAATACATTGAATAAGTATAAAAATATTTTGTTATTTTTAGGCTGAACGCACACCGATCGAGCAAAAACGTTGTCGAACAAAACGTTTTTGTCTAAAACTGTTTTTTTCACTGCTTTTCTATGGGTCAATGCACCCCGAAGAGACAATACACAATTGGTCATGATTCGACATCATCGAATGTTTTGTCCGAAAACCTTTTTGCTCGTTCGGTGTGCTTTGGCATCGAGCAAAACGTTTTGCTCTTGGACAAAACATTTGGATCGAAAACGTTTTTGCTCGATTGGTGTGCGTTTAGCCTCACTCATTTATTCCCAAGATAATAACAATTTCCTGCGTTTTAATCTTTTAATCCCAATCATTATATATTTATATTTTTTTAGAGAAAACTTTATAAAAAGGTAAAATTTTAGAATTTTGGAGTTTATGCTTTCCCTGTTGTTATCGTTAGTAAAGGAATTTGATTTTCGGTTTAACTGGGTTTATTTGTAACAATTGCAACGTTTCGGCCCCTAATTCTGTGGCCTTCAGGTACAATTCAGCTAACAATTGTAAGCTTATAAAGGTTGTTACATCTGTGACAATCTCAATTTATGAGTAGATCCTGTGTGAATCTCAATTGAATCGAATTTAGAATTTAGAAATGAAAGGTAAGTTAATTAAGGTTTATAATTAATTAAAACGTGAGATGTTTATTTTTATAATAATAAATAAAGAGATTAAATAATTATTATAAAAATAAACATTTGACGTTTTAATTAATTTTAACTTTAATTAACTTACCTTTCATCATGTGCACGTCAGAAATAGAGAATTATTCAACATATTAGAATTTAGACTTTATAGTTGTTATCATTAACAAAAAACGCCTCGGCCATACATTCTGTAGTCAAAAAGTTAAAAATTTTGCAAACAAACCACAGCAAAACCCATATCAGTCTTTTATTAAGTTTAATTTAGATCTGTCAATCATTTGCCACCTGGCATTTTTGAAAATTTGTTTTTATATATAAATAATAAAAACTCATTCTAGTCATAAATTATTTTTTTTTTTTGAATTTCCTTTCTCGTCAGGTTTGCGCATGCGCATCCGAGTTTTATACATTTTATACAAGTTTTATCCGCGATTTTTGTATAAAACTGCAAAATCGTGTATAAAACCCAACTCTGGTAGGGAGTGACACTTGTTTGAAGGAGTGGGGGATGGCTCCAAAAAAGTAGGGAGAAATTTTTGTCGGCCATATTATGAATATGAAAACATCCTGGAAAACATTGACTTTTCCATAGGACCTTGATAGGACCCTGGTTCTAGGGCTGGACGGTAATGGATTTTCATTACCGACCTCGATAATGAAAAAAAAACCGGTTTTTCTCGAAAGTCGGTAAAAATTTTTTACCGCCCGCGGAACCAAAGTTTGCCGCCGCGGAACATTTTTTTTTTTTGCGGAACCAAAATTTTTCCCAGGCCGAAAAAATATTTTACCTTTTTTTTTAGAGACGCCAATTTTTTGCCGAAACATTTTTTTTTTTCCGCGGAACCAAAATTTTTCCCCGACCGGAAAAATATTTTACCTTTTTTTAGAGACGCCAATTTTTTGCCGCCGCGGAACCACAATTTGGTTTGCCGCCGCGGAACATTTTTTTCTCGCCGAACCAAAATTTTTTACCGCCCGAAAAAATAGATTTTTACCGACTTTCGAAAAAAAAACCGGTTTTTATCGAATTAGAGGTTCGTTACCGCGTTTTCGGTAAAAAATTTTTACCGGTTTTTACCGGTTTACCGTCCAGCCCTACCTGGTTCCCTGGTTTTTAGGGTGGTAAAGTGGCTGACTTCTTTATCGACGAGTAGGCGAGAAGATACACTAATACTACTACCAGAGTTGGATTTTATACATGATTTTGCAGTTTTATACAAAAATCGCGGATAAAACATGTATAAAACTTATAAAATGTATAAAACTTGGATGCTCATGCGCAAACCCGACGAGAAAGGAAATTCAAATAAAATTTCATTTTTCAATTATTAACATTTTGATTATATTATTCACTAAATAAAAAGCAAACAACATCGTCAATGCTTTAAAACATTATAAAATATGAAAAGCTTTTAAGCTGTTTTTTCAGGGGGGTGGTTGGTTTTTTTACAATTTTATACCTTTTATACATCGGCCTAGTTTTATCCGCGATAGTTTTATACATGTATAAAACCGTGTATTATACTCGGCGGGATAAAACCTGCCAACTCTGACTACTACTAATACTAACATTTTGAGGGAACACATGTGCGACTCGGGTTTTGTCTGGTAAGGTAGTCGGGCAGCCCGAGAGCACCCCAGAGCAGCCCGAGGGCTACTTTAGTTTGCACACGTTCGGCTTGAATCCCTGGCTTGGATCGAACAAACCTGATAAAAAAATTAATGATTTTCAAGTGAAGTTAGCCTTGAATATATCAAAATGGTAATCCGTAGCAAACTTCAGACTGAATTTCTTATCAATAGCAATTTGCAATATGATTCAATTTTATCCTTTTAAATATTTTCAATATTAATCAATTGCTTTAATTTGTAATTTTATTTTCATATGGTGTTTATATTATGTTAGTAAATGTTTTTTTTTGCTAAGAAATCGAAAAAATCTCCCGAACGAACTCTTTTAATCCAACCCCCACTTGTTTATATTTAAAAACATGTCAAAAAACAAATTAAATTTAACATTACCCCCGGGTTCAATTGAGCCTGCCAAACCCCTGACACCGGTTGGGGTTGCGACCGACCCTACGAGTGTGGAACCTTCTCGTGCTTCGGAGTAAGCCCATTTCTCTCTATTTCTTTTTGTTTTTATTTTTTTATTTTCATTCTCGTCCTATTTTCAGGGAAAATACTTTATTAAATGACGGCAATATCGATGTAATCGGTGATCGTTTAGAAGTTTTGGACATGAGCGATACTCAACGTAAACGTATGGAGTATTTCCTCTGCCAAAAAGAAAAAGTGGGAGAATTAAATGACGACGATTTTGAAAAACTTGGCGAATTAGGCGCAGGAAATGGTGGAGTTGTTATGAAAGTTAAACACAAGCCTAGCGGTTTAATTATGGCTAGAAAGGTAAGTTTTACATGATTAAAAAAAAATTCTTTAATCATTAATTGCATAATGTTATAAAAGAACTAATAATGACCATCTAAATAATATTTATATGGGCGTTTCTCTACTAATTGGAAACTGGCCCGCCCATACATTAATGTCCCAAGCATATTTTTGTTAAATATTAAGAAAACAATTACGTACAGAGAGGGACAATATTAAGTCCCGCCCATGCATTTTCTCCTTGTGATCATTTCATTGATTTAAAAAAAAAAACATATTTTTTAATTAATGAAAACTTTCATGGTTCAAACCTAGAAACCCCTTTCTTCACTCTCCACAATTTTTTGTCTTCCATTAGTACAGAATTGTAAATAAATGAGAAGGGTAAACTGATCTAGCCTTAAATCAGTCTATGTTGCCTACTACTTTTTAAAGAACTTTGAGTATTAATTACAGAAAGATATTGGCAAAAATATTAGAATATGGCCTAAAGATATATATATATATATATATATATATATATATATATATATGTCGTAGACAGATCGTGAAATTAGACAGTTCATGAACTGTCTAGACATTTCATGAACTGCAGCCAGATCGTGTAATGGTCAAACAGTTACATGATCTGGCTAAAAATTTTAGACAGTTCATGAAATGCAATTGGGCCTTAGACAGATCGTGTAATGCTCGAGAATTACATGAAATGTCTAAATTTTTAGGCAGTTCATGAACTGCCTAACAGCAGTTTTGCCGATCGTGTACTGTTTGTAAAGCAAATAAAAAGATCTCGAAAAAAGTCAATTTTTTTCAATATTATTATTATTATCGATTACTAAATTTTCCAAATCTCCCTCACTTTGTAAATCTTGAGTTTAGGTGGGCGTCTCTGGGTTCTAATTTTGGGAGATTCCAGCGGCCACATATTTGAAGCTATCTACCTCAATTTTTTTAAAATTAAAGTTATTTAAAATGTCTACAACTTATAGAAGCCCTTTTTTTTGATTTTCGAAAAAATAAAATTTTTTTTTTAGATTTATTGCATTAAATTACAAACAGTACACGATCGGCAAAACTGCTGTTAGGCAGTTCATGAACTGCCTAAAAAATTTAGACATTTCATGTAATTCTCGAGCATTACACGATCTGTCTAAGGCCCAATTGCATTTCATGAACTGTCTAAAATTTTTAGCCAGATCATGTAACTGTTTGACCATTACACGATCTGGCTGCAGTTCATGAAATGTCTAGACAGTTCATGAACTGTCTAATTTCACGATCTGTCTACGACATATATATATAAATGAAATGGAAAAATGTATATGTCGTAGACAGATCGTGAAATTAGACAGTTCATGAACTGTCTAGACATTTCATGAACTGCAGCCAGATCGTGTAATGGTCAAACAGTTACATGATCTGGCTAAAAATTTTAAGGGGCCCTTACACGATCAATCATACTGTCAGTCTGACTGAATCAGTCCAACAGTCAGTATTTTCTTCATTCAAGTATAATTTTACACGTAGCATTAAGACTACCAGTCAGAATCAAGTTCTTTTTAGCTCATTCGACTGTGGGAAGCCACTAATTTTTCTTAACTAAACTAACTTTGTTCCCTGCCACTAAGAAACAATAAAAAAACAAAAAGAAAACGGCCATCAGTCTTCAGTCTTGCCCATACACGTTCAGTCAAAACGCCATTCCGCCCAAATACTGACAGTCTGACTGACCGTGTAAAGGGACAAGTTAACACTTAAATTCAACAAGAAATATCCTAAATTGACGACGCTTTGCCGCTAGTATATTAATAAATTGGGCTTTAATAGGAGAATTAAATTCACAAGGTTTTCTGTTTCAATAATATATTAATTTGATATTAACATTTTATACGTATTTCGACACCATATGTGTCATCTTCAGAAGCGAATTGCATACCAGTAAGATGACACATATGGTGTCGAAATACGTTTAAAATGTTAATATCAAATTAATATATTATTGAAACAGAAAACCTTGTGAATTTAATTCTCCTATTAACGCAAAATGCTTCAACTAGAGCCAACGGTTACCAGTTTAAAATTAATAAATTGGCCCTCAAATAGTTTTTTTTTTAATTTTATATGACCTTCCACATATGATTATTTATTTTTTTAGCTTATTCATCTAGAAGTAAAACCTGCAATTAAAAAACAAATTATGAGAGAATTAAAAGTGTTACATGATTGCAATTTTATGCATATTGTTGGCTTCTATGGTGCATTTATTAGCGATGGGGAAATTAGTATATGCATGGAATATATGGATGGTGGCTCACTAGACCTTATTTTGAAAAAAGCAGGACGAATACCTGAACCCATTTTGGGAACAATAACATCTGCTGTAAGTTTAACTCTTTATTTTTTTATTATACCGTATATTTCAATTAATAAAAGACATTTTCATTTCATAGGTCCTTAAAGGTTTAAGCTATCTGCGAGATAAACATGCCATAATGCATCGGGATGTGAAACCCAGTAACATCTTAGTCAATTCTGGGGGAGAAATAAAAATTTGTGACTTTGGGGTTTCTGGTCAATTAATTGATTCAATGGCAAATTCTTTCGTTGGCACAAGGAGCTATATGTCAGTAAGTCATTCATAATATTCTTTAATCCTTTTTGTGACTAATGAGCCAAAATCTTTTCTTTTGCCAAGTAATTTTCCACTTAATATAAGTCTCTTTCTTTCAATTAATATTTAAATGATGTTATTATTATAGTCATATTAAGTCAAAATTTTACAATTTAATCTTTTATTAAAATTATTATGAAGGGACTGTGATGCCAGACCAAAAATAAGAAACATTTATTTTACACAGCCTGAGAGACTTCAAGGGACTCATTATTCTGTTCAGAGCGATATATGGTCTCTAGGATTGTCTTTGATCGAAATGGCAATCGGCATGTATCCCATCCCCCCTCCAGATGCGAAAACTTTGAGTTTAATATTTGGACCCAAAAAAGAAGACGGTGATCATCATCATTCACATTCCCCGATACATAGTAAGTTTATCAGTTTATATTGTGTTTTTTTTATTTCCTTTATTGATATATTATTTTTATTTTTTTAGGTAATTTCAACCAAGGCACAAACACTCCTCGACCAATGGCTATTTTTGAATTACTCGATTATATAGTAAATGAGCCACCACCAAAATTACCTGCTGATACTTTCTCAACAAATTTTAAAGACTTCGTTGATAGTTGTTTGAAGAAAAACCCAGCAGAACGTGCTGATCTTAAAACACTCATGGTTTGTATTCATAAATTTATTTTTAATGTTGCAAATTTTACAACATAATTCCACAAACTTAAGGGGCTTCGGGAGACAAAGCTGTTCGCAAGTTTAAAAGATGACATTAGGGGTCTTAAAAATTTAGCCAAAAAGCCCAACTATTCTGAAAATTTGCCACCATAGTTACGAAATTTATTTTTGACTTGGTCACCAATTTATTTAATTATTATAGCTTGGATGTTAATGATTTTTACATTTTAAAATAAAAAAAAAATTACCATTTTCATAATAGAACGTTTTTTTGCATTTTTTATAAATATAAAAAAAATATTTTTTAATTAATCATAATTAAAAAAAAAAACATTCTATTATGTAAAATGCTCTCGTATTTAAATCATTAAAAAAAACCCGCATAAATTTAAAATGCCTCAGTAGATTCGGACTAAAGATTCAATGTGCCTTCCTGAAGCCCCTAAAAAAACAAAGGATTCTTAAATTAGAATAAAAATTTCAAATCTTCAATTTTTATTTGAATTTTCATAATTAATTATATTTTTATTTTATAGAACCACGCTTGGGTGAAACTGGCGGAATCGGAAAATGTCGATATAGCAGGATGGGTATGTAAAACGATGGAATTAGAAACTACAACCCCGACGCGACAATTGGGACCTTGCTTTTAAATGCAAATTTCTAAGGCCCGATAGTATAAAACAAGTTCGTTTAACCGACGATTTGAACAATCGTTGCTTAGTATATATTCATAGATAACACGCCATAATTAAGGTGACCAGCTTTTGGAGGGTCTTTCTTTCTTTTTTAACAATTTGTCTTTCGTCCTGCGGCGTTTTAAAAGAGTCCCAATTTTTAGAAAGAATGCACAAATGCCAAACAAAGGAACAGCGGGAGAACAGGAAGGGAATATAGTGTCTTCTTCGGCCATGTGACTATTTTGCCAGGATATGACTTTTATATTATTTTTGGACAGCAAAACTACTAAAAAAAATTCATTCAAATGCGAAATATGCCAAATAATAAAATAATACCGTATATAATTTTTTTTCAATGTATGTCCCCATGATTGGAACAAGCTCCTTGCAAACCTACAATCTTCAGACTTTCAAGTCTAACCTCAACAGGCATCTTCTCAGTTCCCGCAGTTGAGTTCCCCTTTTATGCTTCTCCTTTTGTTTTTATTTTCTTCCTGGCTGCATATGACCACTGGTCTTCGGACCTTATGCACCCATTCCAAAAAAAAAAAAAATTGTACTTCTTCTTCTTCTGTTCTCGCCTTATTCCGCGATGCGGGGTCGGCGAACCTCAGTTTTTTCCTCCAACCCTATCATGCATTTTTGCGACCGGAAGAAATAGGACAGGCCGGCCCGTCGCAAGGTCTGACGCCTGTTGAAAAGAGGAAGGAAGAGACAGACATACAAAGAACTGAAGGACTGTCTGTCCCAGCTCGGGCAGCTCGTGGTCGCCATCCACGTACCCACAAGATGTGGACCCCTGAGCAAACTTATGTTAAAATTAAAAAAAATAAATTAATATTCGCGTTATTTTTCTTGTCAATAATTGGAAGTTGTAGGAACCAATGTTATTAAAAAATAAAACAATTTTTTAATTTGTGGATATTTATTTTGAGCCAACGCAATGCAACATACATTTCATTTTTTCTTCATATCAAAAACCATCATCAAAAGTTGGTGCATCGGGAATCTGTATCAAGGTCTTATTCTTGTTGTGAATTATATATATGGGGCATTCCACGCCAACTCGACCACTTTTGAACCCGACCATTTTTGATTTGGCTGAAACTTTGTCATCTTTTTGTACCCTATTGAAAACGTGTTTGAGAATTTTTTCAGATTTTTCGACCCAGCCAAAAAAAAGTTATAGCATTTTCAAAAAACATCGATTTTTTTTTTAAATAACCGTAAAACTGTCAAAAATTAACTTATCGGGATGTTTTTTTTTTTTGAAATTTTTGTCTTTAAATGTACTTTCCAGAAATAAACATAACAAAATTTTACAGATTCATCTTGAACGTTTTTTTTTTTGACATTTTCGGAAAAAAAAAAACAAAAAATTTCGGGATGAATGACACTTTTTTTTTTTTTATAAAAACTTAGATTTTTTCTACAATTACTCTGAAAATTTCAGAGTGGGATTATTTCGCATACTATTTTTTTTTTAAATTGAAAAAAATTTTTTTTTCTTTGCTTATTTATCATGACGGTGCTCTTAAATTCTTCCAGGACTATCCGAGATTCTAGAAAATTGAAGAAAAATAATAATAATAATAATAATAATAGAGGTGATGAAAATCGAGAAAATTCCATTTATCCTGAAAAAATTAGAAATTTGTTGTGTATTCAACTACTGAAGAATTTGAAGCGTCAAGTAAAAGCTTAGAAACATGGGCGTATCTAGGAGGGTGCCGGGGGGCCTTCCCCCCCAGAAAGCTCCCTGCCCCAAGAAAAATTGAGAAAATATGGGGCTTTCTAGGCCCACCGGAGGATAGCTGATCCCATGGCCACCCTTCAATTTTTCTTGGGGCAAAGAGCTTTCTGGGGGGATGGGGGCAGGCACCCCCCTAGATACGCCCATGTTTCTAAGCTTTTACTTGACGCTTCAAATTCTTCAGTAGTTGAATACACAACTAATTTCTAATTTTTTCAGGATAAATGGAATTTTCTCGATTTTCATCACCTCTAACTTAAAAAAAAAAAACGTCCCGATAAGTTAATTTTTGACAGTTTTACGATTATTTAAAAAAAAAGTCGATGTTTTTTGAAAATGCTCTAACTTTTTTTTGGCTGGGTCGTAAAATCTGAAAAAATTCTCATACACGTTTTCAATAGGGTACAAAAAGATGACAAAGTTTCAGGCAAATCAAAAATGGTCGGGTTCAAAAGTGGTCGAGTTGGCGTGCAATGCCCCATATATATACAGGGTGTCCGGTAAAGAATGGATAACCTTGAAATGTCTTATAGTATAACTTATGGCCGTTCAGAAAAAAAATTGAAACAAAATATATCATAAGTAGTACCTAAGATATGATTTTTTTAAAAGAAAGGTCTAATTTTTTTACCTTGTTTTACTTTTATGAACACTACGATCAGAAATGAATGGATTCCATCGGTTTGTTGTTATTTTATTATTATACACGAACTATGCTAATAGATAAACAGTGAATAGTATGACTAGCTATTGCACTTTTTTATTAAAAAATTAGCAACTTTGAATCAGTGTTAAAACGACCACCTGGCTATTTTATTGGAATTTGCTAATTTTTTAATAAAAAAGTGCAATAGCTAGTCATACTATTCACTGTTTATCTATTAGCATAGTTCGTGTATAATAATAAAATAACAACAAACCGATGGAATCCATTCATTTCTGATCGTAGTGTTCATAAAAGTAAAACAAGGTAAAAAAATTAGACCTTTCTTTTAAAAAAATCATATCTTAGGTACTACTTATGATATATTTTGTTTCAATTTTTTTCTGAACGGCCATAAGTTATACTATAAGACATTTCAAGGTTATCCATTCTTTACCGGACACCCTGTATATATGTATTCCATATAGACCAAATTTTTAATCAAGAACCTCATTCCAGTCAATGGTGTCCCGCTCTACTAATGTTTAAATCTGGTCACCTTAGCTAAAATATCAAATCAAAAAACGTCAAAAAAATGCAAACAAAAATACTGTAATATGAAGTTAGCAAGAGCCCAGCCTGGTTAGTCTGTCAATTGGTTGAACTTCGATTGGGAAACTGAGTATATATAGAGAGAAAGTATTGGATCCATGTCAAAAATACACGCTTTGAGGTCCCCTGAATCAAAAAATGTGGTTTTCGCCACATGGTCTGTCGTTCTGTGAAAGAAATATCTCAAGAACGAAAAGAGCTAGGAGTTTGAAATTTTATATTTAAATTAGGTACCCCTCTGGCACGTAACACAAAGATTTTGAACAAAATTGGCCGAAGAATATTGGTACTTTACTGATGTACTTTTTCAGTTTTTTTCGATTTTCTCAAAATTCGCTTTAACGATTTTGATTAAAATTCAAAAATCAATTATTTTTTAGAGGCTCTTTCAAATGTATATTCTCATTTCGATCTCAAAATTGTTTGAAGCACACTTTACTCTTGTATTTCATAGGAAAGATTGGAGAAATGGTAACAAAATATAAATATTTTCCCACACAAATTTTATTACAGCTTGAACTTTAATATATTGGCGGAAACTATATATATGACGACACAAAAAAATTTGGTGTGACAAGCACAGAACACAACTTTCTTTAGCCGAAGGAAAAGAGAAAGTTGTGTGCTGTGCGACCAGTCACATCAAATTTTTTTTATACTACCCTTTTAGATTTGACTGCGTTCAAAGATCATGGAACCCTAGTTCAAAAGTTAACTTTTACCTGCCTTTATACTATCGGGCCTTAATTAAACATTTTCTCTTATTAAGTGTAATAAGAATAATTACAATTTTTCTTATAATATTCACGTTTTACATTTTTTACAATACATAATCTTTTTTAGATAATTAGTCCAGCTTACAAACCGTTTTCTCTTTAAAAAACAAACTAACTAGTAAAATTTATATTTGAACACTTAAATATTAAATTTTCTAGCCTAAGTCATCCATTTCAATTGTCAAATTATTTTTTTAATAAGGTGCCAATTATACTAGAGAAAAAAGGGGAAATAAAATATAAAAAATAAACAATACATTAATATTATTAAGAAAATTCACTTAATTTTCTTGATTGTGACTTTTAAAATTGTTGTCACCATCATAAACAAAAAACTACTTTGAGTATTTTAAAGGAGTATCAGCCTATGTTATTAAAGATTATTATATAAACGACGAAAAATATAATTATAATAGATAACTTATTCACTTTAAAATACTCAGCAAGATTTTTTTTGGAAATATCTTTTACGATTCGAAAAAGTCCTGCAAATCCCGATTAAAAGAACTTGTTTTTTATATATGTTTGTGAAAAGCATGCACTGAAGGTCTTTCTTTCTTTTTCTGGCTCTTTTGTATGCTAAATCTTTCAAACATAACGATGCCATATTGCTTTATTTTCTCTTGTTTCTCTTTAATTTATGATTAAGTACAGCGAGTATCAAAATTGAAGCACTCTGATGCGTTTTCTCATTTGATAATTTCATTGCTTTTTTTTTTAAATGAAAACTTTCAAATGTATAATTGAATTAGATTTCCATCCCCTACAAAGCAATGAAATAATCAAATGGTAAAATGGTTAGATGAATGTGCTTTAATTTTGTTACTCACAGTATGCTCCAATAAGTACAGTGAGTTTCAAAGTAAGCCTGTTATTTATAGGCGAAATTTCTATTAAAAATTTTTTCATAAAACCAAATCTTTGAATCATGCAGTGTGAAAGCACACCTGACCACATATGTGCTCTTAATTATGAAAGTGGTCTAAGTCATATACTTATTGTTTCGAGACATTAAGTGATTTGCATTTGAATAAATTAAAAATTATTTTTACATTATGCAATTAATTTTGAATTTTATGAGTCTTGATTAATTAAAATTTATTATGAATATTAAATTTTGTGTGAAATATTGTTTTTAATGCTTGAATTGAGGAGGCAATGGCTAAGCCGGCTAAGCTTAGGATTACGGAGTCCGAAGTCTCAACACGACTCGGGTTCGGATCCAGCTTGCCGCAAATAATTCAACCATCCTGCCGAAGTCTCCTCTTAGGGTAGGTAGGGGGGATAGCCCCACCGTGGTATCACAAAGGGCCTAATTGGCCTAAGTGTGTTCCCTCTCTGGGAACGGCCACTTCAACCTAACCTAACCTAACCTAATGCTTGAATTGACTTGGACCCAAGGGCGGATACAGGGGGGGGGGGGGTAAAGGGGGTAATTACCCCCCCCCCCCCGAGATTTGAAAAAAAATACCTTTTTTTCGCAAAAAAATTTATTTTTAACGTAAAATTTTAAAAATTAATAGTTGAAAATTTGATTTGTATTTATATTCTGGCAAACAAGTACAGAATGCGCCTTTAAATTACTGAAATTAAGAAAAAATAGTGTGCTGTGCGACGAATCACACCAGATTACCCCCCCCCCCCCCCGAGAAACACCTCTGGATCCGCCCTTGCTTGGACCACTTTCAAAATTAATTTGAATGTCCTATAAATGACTTAGATCAATAAAGAAGTATGAGTTTTATTAGAAACAATAATTTTAATGAAATAATTCATGAACATTTTATTAATTATTTTTAAAAAGTAATCCATTTTTATCATTTTAGGCTTTTATTAATTAAGATTCTTAAAATGTTCCTGAAAAACTGGAGGGATGTATGATAGTAAACACATAATATCTTTATATTTTTCTTCCGTTACTGGTCTGGTGGTGATGTACCGGTATAATGGAAGTCATTTGATATTTCCGTATATTTTTGGCCTTCCTCTTTTAGGTGGGAGATCCAAAACGTGAAATTTAGAATCATCTAAAGAAGTTTTATAGAACATCTTATGAGGTTCATATTTCAAGAATCTCATCCATTGAATTTGCGGCCAAGAGAGAGATTCGTCCGCGGTATTTCTTTCTCTTCTTGTCGGTGAGTCTTCTAGTGGTTTCGTTGAAATAAATTCCGGCTGCGACATTCTTTTTATCGAAAATGTATTTTTTCTTCCACACTTGTCTATCAATTCATAATAATGATTTGGGTTGTATAAATTATTTGCTTTTTTATTTTCATTTCTATTAACCCAAAATCAGGGTCATTCGGTAGAAAGGAATGAAAATATTTGACTTAGACCACTTTCATAATTATGGGCACATATATTTCTTAATATCATGGGCGTACCCAAGGGGAATAATCTCCAAATACGGGGGTAATTGGCTAAATTAGGGGTGGCCAACCCAAATGATCTTGCGGGCCACTTTGGAAATGCATATAAAATCTCCATATCCCCATATTACTATTCTTGATGAAGTTCTCCATTTTTCGTTATTTGTATCAAGTTATGGGAATAATTAAAGTAATAACGAATTTTTAAAAAATTATTTAATCTCTCGACTATCGATTTCGGCACGATGTACCATCATCAGGTCGGCTAAAAATGTGAAAATAATTACATTTGTATATTAAGATTGATATATGACAATATTAATGTATAGGGTTTTATGTATATATAGGTTTACAGGCTTATCTACAAAATTTGATTTGAATTTATAAGAATTTTTATGATAATTTTTACAAGAATTTTTATACGTACTAATAATTATCATAAAAATTCTTATAAATTCAAATCAAATTTTGTAGATAAGACTGTAAACCTATATATACATAAAACCCTATACATTAATATTGTCATATATCAATCTTAATATACAAATGCAATTATTTTCACATTTTTAGCCGACCTGATGATGGTACATCGTGCCGAAATCGATAGTCGAGAGATTAAATAATTTTTTAAAAATTCGTTATTACTTTAATTATTCCCATAACCCCATATTACTTTTAGACCCACTATAGACATTTTTTGGGGTAAAAAATAAAATAAATATATTGCAAGGAGCAGTGACTGGATGTATAATTTATAATGAAGAGATAAAGGCAGCCAAAAATTTTTTTTTTCTTTATTGAACAACAATATCGACGTTCCGGCCGATTATTCCTGCCTTCATCAAAACGTGTTTTATTTGGCTCAAGCTTAGAGGGGGCTCTTGGCTGAGTGGTGGCTACTCTTGAACCAGATATGATGTCAACTGACGAATGTTCAGGCGAAACGTCGACTTTGTTGTTCAATAAACCAAAATAAAAATTTTTTTCTTTATTTTGTTTTGGCTGCCTCCCTCTTTCTGGTTGCCGAAACAAAAATGCAAAAATTGTTTTTTTTTTTTTTTGCTGAATTCGTGACTCCTTATCTCGTTTCCTGTACTTATTGGAACAAATCTATAGAAGCTTAATATAAACAATATTCATGAAATTGATATATTTTGTATATATGGACCCTGTTATGCAATGGTGTGTCAAAGACCAAACATCGAGTTTTGAGAAAATCAACAATAAAGTTTTTTCTTTACATTGGATTATATATAATTTTTCTTGTCAATTGTGCAAGTAACATTAAATATAAATTTTTTTAGGACATATTTCATAAAAAAAATACTATTAATTATAGCATTTGAAACAATATTCCGTGCTTAACTCAAATTTTAATTTTTTGGCCTTTGACACACCATTGCATAACAGGGTCCATATATGCAGAGACTCTGTTAGAAAATAAAACATAAAATTCAATTATTTAACCCCCTCTTGATTAAAATATGATAATTAATAATAATTTGTGAAAATAAAAAAATAAAGTGTGACCAGTTTTATCTTTTAAACATTTGTAATAATAATAAATTAATCAAATTCTTAAACTTGTCTTAATTTTACTCAAAAGCCCTTGAAAAATATTTTAATTAATGTTGAAAAAATATTATTATTACAAAACGTTTCTTTCTGAACAAAAATTTGAGAAATAATGATTTAAAAGGAAAAATCCGGTTAAAAAAATTTAATAATTGTGTTTTTGAAATGGACATGTCTTAAAAAAATTTATAAACAATTCAAGAATAAAAGATAAAATAAAATCCAATATTGTAAGAAGAAACATGGGTTAATAACCACAAAGGCTGTTCAACTTAGTTTTAAGTAGCAGGATTAAGTTCTCTAAACTTTAAGAATTTGTGTTTAATAGTAATTCTATTATTCGGAATATAATATTAAAATATTTTCATATATATATGATGGTGTATTTAAAAATAATAATTTTATAAAAAAATGTTCCTTCATCAAAAAAAAAAAAAAGTTTTAGAAATAATCATAATTGAATAAAATTACTTAATTTTTTTAGGATGGGTCTAAATTCTTTTGTAACGAATAATATGCACAAATCTATATATTCATAAATATATTACTAATATGTATATATATATGTAGACGATGAAGTTCATAATACTTGAATTTTAAAAAAGTACAATTTTCAATCAATAATAAAACTACCTCGAAAAGTTTAATAAAAAAATTTAAAATTTATTTGAAAAATGTACTATTTAACGAAATTCTTCCGTACAATATGTCTCAAAATAAATTTGACAAACGCAATCTTGATAGATGGAACTATTCTTTTTTTTCTATTATTTTATATATTATACAAATATCTGTACAGAGAGGAAAAAGGAGCAGTTCTGTCCCGAAAATTATCAAATTCATTTCTCTTTCATTATATATATATATATATGTGCTGTATGATCAAATTTCTCTGGTTAAGTAACGATGGTCTCAACAACCAATGCCGCTTAACCCAAAAATTATATCTTCACACATTTGTTTTGTATATATATATATATATATGGAAGTTTTTAACTATAAACCACATTTTGTTATTAATTATTTATTAAAAATATAAATACTGTACAATGTTTCAACTGTTTAGTCTGCAGCCGTTTTCAAATACTGTACACTTGCTCCGACTCGAGTGAACTAACCCCTAAGGGGCCGGTACGTGCATTTTTTATACGACGTCAGCGCCATCTAGATTGTATATAAAATAGGAACCGACCGAATATTCGGTTTCGGCCAAAAAGTAGCCGAAACCTGAGTCTGAAAAGATGGAATGAGACTCGCATGCAAAAAAAAAAGGTCAAATGATTTGCACTTAAGGGAGAAAAAAATTTAGTCTCCCTAAAAAAAAAGGTCAAATGATTTTCACGAGAGGGGAAAAAATTAAAAAAAAAAAAAAAAAAAAAGGTAAAATGATATAAATTTTTTATAGGAAATACAAGTTTCGGTTACGGTTTCGGCTGAAAATCTTGTTTCGGTCGAACCCTAATATAAAAATGCACGTAACAGTCCCTTAGGGGTTAGTTCACTCGAGTCGGAGCAAGTGTACAGTATTTGAAAACGACTGCAGACTAAACAGTTGAAACATTGTACAGTATTTATATTTTTAATAAATAATTAATAACAAAATGTGAAAAACTTCCATAATAATAATAATAATAATACAAACCACAAAAGCTTTAATAAATATATATATATATATATATATCTGATTACTTAATTTTAGATGGGTGTCTTAATAGATAATTAGAAGATATATAGGAATATGAAAACCAAAGCTATCAAATTCCATAATATTTTACAACTAATTATATTTATTAAATTTATGATTTTTCGATTTTATATAACTCTTCTAATTATCTTTCAATACTAAACGAAACATCGATTCTCTAATTTATTTTGAGAAACATAGTACATTTTTACAGGAATGATATTTATCTATTAACTACCCTTAAATTTTAATCACAAAAAAACTAGTAATATAATTTTCAAATTAAAATCATAGATAAGGGGAATGGCTTTAAGATTAAAATATATAAATTAAAATTAGCAGGGGCAAAATATTACCATCTTTTTTTTATTTTTTACCTTCTAATATATGAATATCATTCCTGGATTTATATATATATATATATATTATTAATTACATAAGACTTGTTTATTTATTTTTTAAATTCAATTTGACCCTTGATAAATTTACTAACCCAACCCAAGAAAATGTTAAACGCAAATGCGTAGATTTGCGCAGAATTGAATAAATTAATCTTTAATAAATATATATAAATGTAGTCAGAGAGGTAATTTAATTAAATCTATTTTAACTTAAATAAATATATATATATTATATATTATTATTATTATATATTAATATATAATGGAAACAAAAGTGAGATGCTGCTTTTTTAACTTTTGCTGTAATTTAAAAATAATTTCCTTCAAGGGTCATTTAAAAATATTTAATTTAAAAACTAAAAAAAAAAAAAAAAAAAAAAAAACAATTTGTACTGATAATGTTAATTATTCAATTTTATAAAAAATATTAAAATTAAGAAAAAATTATTAACGATCGACTCGATGTGTATTTCAAAATTATTATTATATATGCCATGATGTTGCAACGAATAATATATTCGAAATTGTACGATTGTTCATTATCAAATCAATAACATTTAATTATAGTATTAAAATTAATGTATTAAAAAAATTATTTTTTTTTTTTTTTACAATTTTCAATTTATTGCAGATTAAAAAAAAGAAAATTAAATACAAAGGCTGGCTGAAGAATTTGTAGTTTGGATTGAGTTTCTTATGTGGGTAAAAAAGAAAAATTTTTATTATACAAATGAAATTTTTTGATGATGCTATTTTAAACTATAATTTAATATAGGCCTAAATAAGAAATTATATATCTCGTACGGACCTATGAACCAGAAGCGGATCCAGAGTTTTTTTTTTTTTTTTTTTTTTTTTTTTTTTTTTTTTGGCAGTGGGGTGTAATTTTTTTTTTGCCTGACTTGTGACTGGTCGCACAACTTTCTCTTACTTTCGGTAATTTAAAGTTGCATTCTCTAGTTGTCTACCACATTTTTTGCGTCGAAATAGAATTGATCACACACCCCGACAGACCTCTACATTGAATTTTTTGACACGATCGCATATGTAAGAAAAGTAAAAATATATATATACAAAATAATTTTAAAATTTTATATTAAAAATAAAATTTAATTTCCAAAAAAAATATTTTTCTCAAATTGCGGGAGGTGGGGGTAATTATCCCCTTGTATCCGCATCTTCTATGAATTAATAAATATTTGCTTAGAATTGTCAATAAATTTTATTTAGCAAGAAGTCAATGAGAGCTTTTCAGGCCAAAAAAAAAATGTTGGGTACCGTTTTTTAAGTAAACAAAAAAGAAAAACGTCCGTTGGCGGGTAATATGGAATAGATATTGAGGCGAATATGGAATACCTGTTGTCATATAGGGTAATATGGGAATGATTTGTATTTTGAAAGAAAATCCCAATTAATCTTCGTAAAACAATGTATTAATATTTGGTGGGAATTTAAAAAGAATATTGAACATATTTATTTTATTTATTTATTTAGAATATTTATTAAATATTTATTAAAATTTTAATATTTTCAAGTTATAATATTAATATAAATAAAGAATTTTATAAACCTTGGATTTATATTATAAATTCAGGGTTTGCAAAATTCGCAAATATAGATTTCTCCGTCGGTATTCCATATTAGCCGACTCGCCATTTTAGACAATGATCAGTTTGTGAAATCCACTCCATTAGCAAATTCAACTCCCCTAAAGGTATTTACAACAGCTTTTTACCAAATAAGTCATTATAATAAGTACACAGAGTTTCACAAACACTTGGCTCGAAAAAAACGAGATGGCTCAAAAAAATAATTCTTCCTCTGAAAAAAAAATCAACTGCTAAGGCGGGATAGCGACAACTAGCACTCAAAGGCGAGGACTCTGGTCGACGTTTGACAAGCATCAGGTAAATTGCAGCACCTAACAGGGCCGAGATTTGCTGGTATTCCATATTACCCTCCCTTCGCGAAAATATACAATTAACATCTCATCATTTCAATTGTATGTTTTCTTCAATTTAATAAAAAACTCAAAACGATTCTGTTAGAAAATAGTCATGTTGCAGGTTAATTTCCAAATATTTTTTTTCTTGGGGGGGGGGGGGGGTGGACCTCCAAATCCTCCACTTTTTTGCCCTGCCAAGGACTACGATGGTTTCAAGAACTCGAAATAAGAGGCCGAACGCCCCCCCCCCCGCCCCTTGGTACGCAACTACATTGAATGATGATTTTTTTATATCATATGAAACAAATAAACATTTGAACAAAATGTGTGTTTTTTTTTCTTTATCTTCATTTTATTTCTTTCTTTTTTATTACTTGAATGAAAAAGTTTAATTTTACTAATTAAAAAAAAAATCACATTTTATCCCCATTTTCTTTTTATAGTACAGAATAAAGGGGTCAGTGGTTCCATTAGTCAACTTTGTAAAAAAATAAAATTATCCACAAAAAAGAAGCTTAATTAATAAAGATCCAAAGTAATTGTAGAGTAGGTCGTAAGCAGGGCCGTTCCTGAGGGGGTGCACTGCGTGCCACACCCAAAGGGTGGCGGAGGGGCCTCGCCAAAAGGATGCCAAAGAACCTTAATTATTTTATTTTATTATTAAAATTATTTTTGGAAGGATGTTGCAATTTTGCAGGGTATCAGTGACCATATGCAACGGCGGAGTTTTTCAGGGGGGAGGGGGGTAATTTTGTATGACTGGTCACACAACTTTACTCTTACTTTCGATAATTTAAAGTTGCATCCTGCACTTGTTTACCAGAATATACCGGTATATAGTCCTATAGTATTAATTTTTAAAATTTTATATTAAAAATAAAATTTAATTTCCAAGAAAAATATTTTTCTCAAATCTCGGGGGGGGGGGGGGATAAACTTCCCCTCTGTATCCACCCTTGACAATATGTTGATATATACCGGGTATATACCATATAACAGTTTCAAATAGGCATTTGGATATTGAAACTCCCCTGTTAAATAGGCAAACATACATCCAGCTGAGAAAGATTTTGCATAACTACAAGGCGCTCTTGATTAGTGGCGCCTCACTTGTCACGGTGAGCTCTGTCGAAAGAAGACTCTCTTTTAGGATCCCGTCTTGATGATTATTTATCCAAAATATTATTTTATTTTTAATATATCTATTCTCAAAATTTTTATTTTAAACATAAAATTTTAATTTTATAGTCAAGGGCATAATTTCGAGAGGGCTAAAAGATATTCGCTCTCCTTCGTCGATGATTTCAAAAGTTTTCATGTCGACAGCCACAAGGCTTGTTGAATATCTCTGTTCTGATTATAATTAGACCAAAAGTTTCAAAATGATTTCACCTCCCGTTGATCCATTTGGCGAGTTGAGATGTTCAATCGGATCCAAAACGGTAAGATCCTTTAAAGGGCGATAAACACTCCAAAGGTTTTACCGACCGTCACCGCCAACTTATCATTTGTTAACTCCTGGAGTAGTTAAAATATACTGTGCATGTCTATTATCGGATTGGTGACCGAGGATCGTATGCCATGAAATCTGGCTCACTGCATTAAGCGCGTCACACTTTTTTGTGTCGAGATATATTTAGTTGCCCTGGGCACCTAAGTTCCAAACCTGGCCACGCGTATCATAGATGGCGCTGAGCCACGAATGCTTCCACATCAGTAAAGTGTACTTCAAACAATTTTCACCAAAAATTTCACTGATATACTTTTTAAAGGGCATATAAAAAATAGATGATTAATGAATTTTAATCAAAATTTTGAGAAAATCGGAAAAACCGAAAAAGTACATCAGTAAAGTACTAGTAGGCACTCTTTGGCCGATTTTGTCCAAAAGCTTATTTTCAGGGTGGGGGGGGAGGTGCCTAACTCAAATATAAAATTTCAACCTCCTAGCTCTTTTTGTTCCTGAGATATTTTGCCAGACAGACAGACCAATTTGCGGGACCCACTTTTTTGGACTCAGGAGACCTCAAAACGTGTATATGCATAAAAATCTCGACATGATTGCATTACTTTCTCTCAATATATTTAATATATAGGGAAAGAGAAAGTAAAAATTATAAGCTTATAATTTTATTACGCATATTATTTAAGTTTGTCTTCTGAGAGTTGACTATGGCTGGCTGGCCTATTTAATAATTATTTTAAATATTTCATTTCATTAAAATTAAAAAATTAACCTGAATAAAACTTCTTTATAAAGTTAACTTAATTAAAATTAATTTAAACCAACTCTTAGTTAGAATTCCTTGAACTTTCCACAAGTTGGGAAGAAATTCCCAACTCTTTTCAAGACCTGAGGACATTTACAAACAACAGAACAATTACGCTCGTTGGGTTCAAACTGGACCAACTAATTTAAACTCTTCTCTTAATAAAATACAATTTTTTTAAAGTATCATAGCATTTTAATTCGTTTTCTCGCTCCTTTTTAATATAGAGGACAAAATCTGGTCTGACTGGTAGCACAGCACACAACTTTCTCTTATCTGTTAATTGAAAGTTGTGTTCTGTGCTTGTCACACTAGATTGTTCGTGTCGACATATATATATACAGTCGGCTCTCGATAATTCGAAATCCAAGGCTCGAGGCTAATCGGATAAGCTGCGGATTACGAATCTAGAGTTGCTATCCAACTCGGGTTCAAATCCCACTTTCCGTGGAAATTTTCAAACATTGCCATGTCCCTCCGTCTCTCGGTAATTGGAGTTAGTCTCTGTTGAGAGATTGTAGAAAAAAAATACTTTCTCTCTCTTCATATATAGGGTAAGAGAAAGTAAAAATAACATTGTGTGGTTTAATGAAACAACGATGCAAGTGAAACTTTTTTCGGATCGTAGGCGTTTAACTGAAAATTTTCAGAAAATTATTCAATTAAGGGTATTAAAAGTGTTTTTAATCTTAACTTAATAATTGGAAAATGGGAATGATTTTGGGAAATCAAAAGACGCAAGTTAAAAACTGAGAAAAATATTTATTTAGTATTTGAATCATTTTAAATTATTTTAAAAATTATATTTTATCAATTTAAAAATTCAATCTCACGATTATTTTTTATAATTTCATCATATATATTAAATTTCAACTTTCCTATTTTTGTCGTCTCGGCTTGTGTCGTCATAAGCGACATGCTAATAGAGAAACGAAAAAATTTGTGTCGATCAAAATAAAGTTTCACTTTAAAAAATGGCAACCATTTCTCCTATCTTTCCTATGAAGTACAAGAGTAAAGTGTGCTTCAAAAGGTTTCAAGGGCGAAATAAGAATATACATTTTAAAAAGAATCTAAAAAAATAGTTGATTTATGAATTTTATCAAAATCGTTGGAGCGAATTCTGAGAAAATCGAAAAAAAAAAAAAAAAACTGGCAAAGTACATCAGTAAAGTACTAATACTTTTTGGCAGAATTTGTTCAAAAGTTTCGTGTCTCGTCCCAGGGGGACTAAAATAAATATAAAATTTCAATCTCCTAGCTCTTTTCGTTCTTGAGATTTGAGCATGTCACTGAAACCACTTTTTTGTTTTACATAAATCAAGACTATATATATTACTATTAGGAGAATTTTTAATTAATAGACCACATTTTTGTATTAAATATTTATTTAAAAATATATAAATACTAATTAGAAAGTACGAAAGCTTATTCTGTTATATTCAGGTGGCGATGAAGAAAAAAATAAAAACAATGTGTTTTTTTATGTAAGATTTATTGGCTGGCTATATAAATACTGTACAACGTTTCAACTGCTTACTCTGCAGCCGTTATCAAGTACTGTGCACTTGCTCCGACTCAAGTGAATATACAATGGAGAATTGCAGGTATCAGCCAAATTGGGATTGTCCAGGTTAATAAAACTCCCAGGATAAGACGTTTCGGCCTGAATTTATTTGGCCATCTTCAGTTATCGGGCTACAAAGTTGTATAAAGATATTAACACAAATTTTTTTTTACATTCTATTATTATAATATATTTAACAAGCTGGTTGCGTTGGTATTTACTTACAATTATTCACATAGTGCAAGTGCACATGTGATCAAACCAGGACTCGTCAATAATAAAATATATTTGCTTCATACATACAATATATTTTATTATTGACGAGTTCTGGTTTGATTACATGTGCACTTGCACTATGTGAATAATTGTAAGTAAATACCAACGCAACCAGCTTGTTAAATATATTATAATAATAGAATGTAAAAAAAATTTGTGTTAATATCTTTATACAACTTTGTAGCCCGATGGCCAAATAAATTCAGGCCGAAACGTCTTATCCTGGGAGTTTTATTAACCTGGACAATCCCAATTTGGCTGATACCTCCAATTCTCCATTGTAATCTCATCACAGCCACAATCTCAAAATTAAATCAAGTGAATATATATATATATATATATACACATAGGTAAGAGAAAGTAAAAAGTATTTTAAAGAATTATATGTCATGTGTTGGCCCATAATGATCGCAGATTGAAATTAGCGTCTATCAAATTCAATAAGCGACTGCGGTACTGTGGTCCAGTAGTCGCGCATGCTGAGTACAAATCGGCAGATCCCTGCGGTATTTACCTTTTTCGACTATTTGAATTAATAAATATTCGGTTATATATTTTTCTTTTAAGTTTTATTATTTCAATTATTAAATATTTTAAATAAATAAAAATAATAATAAAGACAAATGCCTAGAGACTATTGATAAATTACCTCACAAAAGGGGAATTGTTTAATATTCTTGAGGAAGATTTTGAGTTAAATTTTAGCAATTAATTTCATATCCAAATTTTAATTAACTCGCCGTCTTTTTAAGTATATAAATTAGAAAAGAGCAAAAGTTAATTGAATTAAAAACTTTTTGATTAAAAGCAATAGTAATAAATTGGGGTTTGGATTGGCGTGAAGGGGTCGGTTGATTGCCAATAATCATTAAGCCGATCGAAAAGACAGCGAGCCAATGAGGTGGGAAGAATCAGCACCTCTCCGCTAAGTTAACCAAGTTATACAAATTTGGCATGTCGAATAGAATGGAATGTGTAATGATTAATATTGAACGATGGAGAGGAGAGGACCTGCGCGCCTTTGCTGATGCGCCAACCGAGCATCGATCCACATACCCTGCGCTCTGCAGCGCCACTACCAATTGCCCGCACTGAAATGATCCAGTCGCAACTTGCTAGCGTTACGCCGCCAAATGATCAACAAGTGCCGAAACGCACGCACGCACACACTCCTCGGCGCATCGTCGTCGTCTAAACAACAACCATCTTGACAATTAATACTTAAAATAATTATTTACAAGTGTCTTAAGGTCAGTGGCGGTCATAGGGGGTGGCGATCAGGGCAACAATTCGAGTAGAAAAAAGATAACTATTGTCAAGTAAACATTAATTTCTGACTTAAATCTATTCGTGTCTATGACATTATCTCGGTGTTGAAGTACCTATATTAAAAAATCTGGTGTGATTCAGACACAGCACACACGTCTAGTAATCGAAAGTTGTGTATTGTGCTTGACACCCCAGATTTTTTTTGTGTCGAGATATATTAAGGTTCCCATAGCACCTTAGTTCCAAACTTGCGTTTTAAATGTTGACTGCTTGAAATAAACTAAGGTTATTTTTCAAAATTTCAATCTCATATTTGGACATTTTATACATAAAAAATAAATATAAAATTTCATAAGAATTGAAATTTTTTTTTTTAAATGTGTAAAAAGTTCCAAAGGGGACCGAACCCCAAATTTACATGCTAATCCCCATAGGGATTTAACATTGGCTCTATGGAAGGAAGAGCCAGAGAATGAAAAATCTGAAAAAGTACATCAGAAAAGTGTACTTCAAACAATTAGCCTATCTCGAAAAGTTTTTTCTGATTGCATTTATTATAAAGAAAAAATAGCTAACAATAATGTAAAAAGATTTTCTATAATATAATACGATAGTCTCCCTAACTGAAGTGGTATAAAACTATAAAAAAAAACACCGTGTACTAGAGAAGTAAAAATTTACATTCATGATAAAAGGTTAGAAATGGATCAGCTCTGTTTAAATAATTTTCAATGAGTAGATCGTCTTTAAAAAAAATGCTTTTATTTATTAATTAGTAAATTAAACGTGAGGTAATTTACCTTACCTATAAGCAAATTTATCAGATTTTTTTTATTACTTCCTTAAAGATTTACTTAAAAATTAAAAAAATAATAATACTAATTAGAAGCCTGCGTATTTTTTATTTATTAACTGGTTTTCGAGGTATACATTTGTCTTTGTGTCTGGTTACCATTTGACTGTTTTTTGAATAATTATATTTTGATAAAAATAACGTGCAAAAGTCGAACACCCAGGTTGGAAAAGAATGGCTTAAGGCAATGATTCTCAAACATTGTGCCGCAAAACTGATATACTTTTATAAAGAGCATCTAAAAAATAGTTGATTTACGAAGTTTAATCAAAATCTTTAAAGTCAATTTTGAGAAAATCGAAAAAAAAAAATAAAATTGAAAAAGTACATCATGTGGATTTTTACCCAGGTCGGAATTTCATGCGATATTTTTTCGAGGTTTCTCGCGGAAGAACTTGTATTATCTGCCGTTCAGTGGCGTACCGAGGGGGGGGGGTGGAGGGGGCGGTCCGCCCCAGGCCCCGAGCCGGCATAGGCCCCCATATATTTATTTAAAAAAAATGTAATGAAAATTTTTCTTTGAGAGGCCCCAGGGCCTCAAAACGGAAAAAATTTAGATTAAAAAAACAAAATTTAATGAAAATTTCTCTTTGAGAGGCTCTGACTCCTTGGGGTTCAGGGATATACGGTATTTTAAAAATATTTTTGTGTATGGATGAGAAGGATATTTAAAGATGGGCAACCCCCCAAAAAAAAAAAATTAAATATAAGACCTCCTCTTCTAGTGCCGCCCCAGGCCCCCAACTGCCTCGGTACGCCTCTGCTGCCGTTAAGTTAGGAGGCCGCAACACAATTTTAGGCGGGACCTTGTAAAATTGACGTTTCAGCAGGCATTTCGACGATCCTCGATCGATGCAGGAATGTCCCTAGCAAAGTCCCTTGTCAATTAAAAAAGTTCTGGAAAGTTCCCATGTCGTCCCAGTGCTATGTGGGTGGCCTTCGGCGAGCAAATGCATCAAATTTATTTTTGCTCACTGTTTTGAACTGTTTTCGCCGAAGGCGACCAATTGCAAAATTTAAAAGTTTTAAATTTCCCTCTCTGACTCCACTTCCTCTCACTCTAACCAATCAGCGAGAGAGAGTGGTAAACAGGTACATAAAACGGAAGTGAGTGGCTAGCGCTTTATATAGTTATGCTATTATTACTTTACTATTAGCCTACTATTACCAGGAGCGGTCCTGGAAATATGTTTTGGAGTCTGCTTGTCACACCAGATTTTTGATATTATTGGGAAATTGAAGAATTCAAAATTACCCCAAAAAATAGAGGTCACTAATTCTTTTGTCGAAGATTTTAGCCAAACAAATATTGATATCTACTATTATCCTTTAAAAGTTATTAAAGGGAATTATAAAATTCAAATAATATATTAATTAAGATTTAAACTTTCGACCGTTGGTTCTCGTTGAAACATTTTGTAAATTAAAATTAAATATACAAATTAAACACTAGGTTATTTGTTTCAAAGGTTTTATTAATTAAAAATTAACACTTAATACGTATTTCGACAATTCCTTGTCATCATCAGAATGAAATCACTTCTGATGATGACAAGGAATTGTCGAAATACGTATTAAGTGTTAATTTTTAATTAATAAAACCTTTGAAACAAATAACCTAGTGTTTAATTTGTATATTTAATTTTAATATATTAATTTTTCCCCAAATTGGCGATTTGGGATTCTTAGGAACCGAATTTTAAAAAACCCCCGAAACACTAATTTTAGAGATTCATCTAAGGAAGCTTTTAGCGAAGAAAGCAAATTGATATACCATTTTGGTTAAGATTTATAAAAGAATTAGTAAAATCAAAATTTTACCCAAAAATGGCTTTTTGGGGCCCTTAAAATCGGAATTTTAAAAAATCTTCTTAAATGAGGCAATAAAAGTAATCTACATGCCAAATTATAGCTTTCTACAGTTTAGGCTGTGAGTTGTCATCACTTAGTAAGTTAGTTAGTGATATCTCTCTTTATATATATAGTAGGGTCCGACCGAAACAAGATTTTCAGCCGAAACCGAAACCGAATATTCGGCCTCAACCTTAGTTTCGGCCGAAACCGTAACCGAAACCGAAACTTGTATTGCCTATAAAAAATTTTTTTCATTTTACCTTTTTTTTACTTTCTCTTACCTATGTATATATGTAATATATATATAGAGAGAAAGTATTGCGATCATGTCAAAAATTCGATGTCGAGATTTTGATGGATCTTCACGTTTTGAGGTCCCCTGAGTCCAAAAAAGTGGGTCCCGCAAATTGGTCTGTGTGTGTGTGTGTGTGTGTGTGTTCTGTGTGTCTGTATGTGTGGAACCATTTTTTTAGCATGAAGGAGTTGAGCTAGCGGATTGAAATTTTATATTTAACTTAGGTACCTTTGAAGAATCTCAAAATAAGCTTTTGAACAAAATCGGCCAAAAAGTACTAGTACTTTACTGATGTACTTTTTCAGTTTTTTTCGATTTTCTCAAAATTCCCTCCAAGGATTTTTTTTAAAATTCATAAATGAACTATTTTTTAGATGCTCTTTAAAATGTATATTCTCATTTTGCCGTTGAAATCTTCTGAAGACCACTTTACTCTTGTTCTTCATAGGAAAGATAGAACTGGTTGCCATGGTAACCGAATTTAAATCTTTTTCTTTTTATTAGATTAAAAATCAATTATTATTTAAATTCCCATTTATTTTTATTTTATTTGTGTCTTTAATTGCTTAGGAGAAAACATATCTCTCTCTCTCTCTCTCCACTTGCAAACATTATCGCCTGTCTCTCCGCCTTCTCTCATAGGCCTAATGTTAATTTCCTATAGGGATTTGTATGTTAATTTCGATTCAAAAGGGGGTCCCCTTTGAAACTTTTTACGCATTTAAAAATTTTTTTTCCAATTTTTATGAAATTTTGTATTTATTTACGATTCTATATTGTATATAAAATGTCCAAATATGAGATTAAAATTTTGAAAAATAACCATAGTTTATTTCAAGCAGTCAACATTTAAAATGCAAGTTTGAAACTAAGGTGCTATCGGAAACTAAATATATCTCGACACAAAAAATCTGGTGTGACCAGCACAGTGCACAACTTTCTCTTACCGAAGGGTAAGAGAAAGTTGTGTGCTGTGCGCCAGTCACACCAGATTTTTTTTACTTTCTCGTATTTTGAATTTTTTTTTCCCTCGTGAAAATCATTTTACCTTTTTTTAGGGAGACTAAATTTTTTTTCTCCCTCAAGTGCAAATTATTTGACCTTTTTACTTTCTCTTACCTATGTATATATGTAATATATATATAGAGAGAAAGTATTGGATTCATGTCAAAAATTCGATGTCGAGATTTTGATGGATCTTCACGTTTTGAGGACCCCTGAATCCAAAAAATCTGGTGTGACTGGCGCACAGCACACAACTTTCTCTTACCCTTCGGTAAGAGAAAGTTGCGCACTGTGCTGGTCACACCAGATTTTTTGTGTCGAGATATATTTAGTTTCCGATAGCACCTTAGTTTCAAACTTGGATTTTAAATGTTGACTGCTTCAAATAAACTATGGTTATTTTTCAAAATTTTAATCTCATATTTGGACATTTTATACACAATATAGAATCGTAAATAAATACAAAATTTCATAAGAATTGGAAAAAAAAATTTTAAATGCCTAAAAAGTTCTAAAGGGGACCCCCTTTTGAATCGAAATTAACATACAAATCCCTATAGGAAATTAACATTGTTCCTATGCGAAGATAAGGTGGAAAGGGAATTTAAAAAGAGTAGAGAGAGACGATAATGTTTGCAAGTGAGAGAGAGACATATATGTTTTCTTTGAAACAATTAAAGACACAAATAAATTTGAAAAAAAATGGGAATTTAAATAATAATTGATTTTTAATCTAATAAAAAGAAAAAGATTTAAATTCCGTTACCATGGCAACCATTTCTCCTATCTTTCCTATGAAGAACAAGAGTAAAGTGGTCTTCAGAAGATTTCAACGGCAAAATGAGAATATACATTTTAAAGAGCATCTAAAAAATAATTGATTTTTGAATTTAAAAAAAAAATCCTTGGAGGGAATTTTGAGAAAATCGAAAAAAACTGAAAAAGTACATCAGTAAAGTACTAGTACTTTTTGGCCGATTTTGTTCAAAAGCTTATTTTGAGCGTGTGGGAAGGTACCTAAGTTAAATATAAAATTTCAATCCGGTAGCTCAATTCCTTCATGCTAAAAATCTGTCCACACATACAGACACAGGCACGCACACACACACACACACACACACACATACATACACACAGACCAATTTGCGGGACCCACTTTTTTGGACTCAGGGGACCTCAAAACATGTATATCCATCAAAATCTCGACATCGAATTTTTGACATGATCGCAATACTTTCTCTCCTATATATTTCATATATAGGCTAAGAGAAAGTAAAAAGTGGTTTTCGCGACATGGTCTGTCTGTGTGTGTGTGGGTGGGTGGGTGTGTGTTCAATTTTAAGCATGAAGGAATTGAGCTACGAGGTTGAAATTTTATATTTAAGTTAAACTCCCCCCGGGACCGAAAAAATAAGCTTTTAATCAAAATCGGCCAAAAAGTACTAGTACTTTACTGATGTACTTTTTCAGTTTTTTTCGATTTTCTTAAAATTTGCTCCAACGATTTTTTTTTAAATTCAAAAATCAATTATTTTTTAGATGCTCTTTCAAATGTATATTCTCATTTTGCAATTGAAATCTTCTGAAGAACACTTTACTCTTGTATTTCATAGGGAAGATAGGAAAAATGTTTGCCATGGTAACAAAATATTTATACCCACCCACCCACACACACACACACAGACAGACCATGTCGCGAAAACCACTTTTTTGGATTCAGGGGTCCTCAAAACGTGAAGATGCATCAAAATCTCGACATCGAATTTTTGACATGAATCCAATACTTTCTCTCTATATATATATTACATATATACATAGGTAAGAGAAAGTAAAAAGGTCAAATAATTTTTTTTTTTTTTTTTTTTTTTTTTTTTGCATGCGAGTCTCATCCCATTTTTTCAGACTCTGGTTTCGGCCGGCCGAAAGGTTCGGCTACTTTTTGGCCGAAACCGAAACTACGGCCGAAACCATGATTTTTGGCCGAAACTGGCCGAAACCGTAACCGAAACCGAATATTCGGTCGGTTCCTAATATATAGAGAAGATAGATATTAAATGATAAATTTAATAAATAATAATCTATATGGACTCTGTTATGCATTAGTGTGTCAAGCGCCAAAAAATTAAAAATTGAGTTAAGCACGGAATATTGTTGCAAATGCTATAATTAATAGTATTTTTTATGAAAAATGTCCTAAAAAATTTATATTTAATGTTACTTGCACAATTGACAAAAAAAAAAAAAAAAAATTATATATGATTTAATGAAAACAAAAAACTTTAATGTTAATTTTCTCTCGGTTAATATCTGGCGCTTGACACACTAATGCGTAACAGGGCCCATATATACAGTCGACTCTTGATAATTCGAATTTTTCGAAAATAGGAACTCTTCAGTTGTAAACTTCGGTAAATCGAAAAAATGTGTATTTTGATAGGCTCGATAACTCGAAATATTTTTCTTTTTAACAAGAGAAGAGGGGGAGAGCACGTTCTATAATTTGAACTAGGCCGCTTACCCTCTCTATAATTCGAATTTTTCCTAGTAATATTTACTCCTTCCCATTTTTTTCTAAGTTTTCTTCAAGAATAGGTCCCAAATACGACCTACGCTTGTATCTTTTTTTTTTAAATATGTTTTCATTATATTCCAAATCGCTTGAGAGATCGAAAAAAATAATTTAAAAATAAAAATTACTTTTTTGAAAAAAAATTTATAAGTCTAGTCTATCTCTAAACCGTATGAGGAACTAAAAAAAATACTTTGAAAATACAAAAATATTTTTTCAAAAAAATTCTCTAAGTGTATGTCCGATAGAGGTCCGGGCGGGACATCTTATGTAAGTACATGTTTGGATGTATCCGCCATGTTGGTCCGCTTTACGTACCATTTAGGTCAGGTAAGTCGTCGACCTAAATAGGACCTAAACGGTACGTACATAAGACGTTATCTGGGTCACTTGCTGTGTCCGAAAAAAATTATCGCGGCGCGGAAAATGGTTTAAAAAAAAAGATATCACCAAAACATTCAATTTTACCAAGTCATTTGCACGGAAATCGCAACAGTGAATTCCCTATTCTCGAGGATTCCTGAACCAAAATTATTTGAGGCTATAGGCAGGGGCGCCGCAACGAATTTGAATCAGGGGGGGGGGGGGCAAAAAATTTTTTTTTAGAAAATTAAAATAATTTAATATGTTCAAATAGTATAAAACAAAAACAAATCTACTATAAAACTTTAAAAATTTTAAATAAAATCACAATTTTAATAAAATTAAAATTTTAAAAAATTTGCTAGTGATTTTATCAAAAATTTTTGGAAAAAATTTGAAAAAAAATGAATTTCTTACTCTTTGCCCCCTCTGCCCCCCTGTAGGATGCCAGGGGGGGGCAATGTACCCTTGCCCCCCCCCCCAGTTCCGGCGCCTATGGCTATAGGCCTATATAAAATTTATGTAAGGTCATATATATTTTCAAAAATGAAATAAAAAAATCTTAATAATTTGAATTTTTTTTTTTGTTCTTCTTGGTAATTCAAACTTCTTGATAATTCAAAAACTCGATAATTCGAACTTTTCTTTTAGTCCCTTGGATTTCGAATTATCGAGAGTCGACTGTCTATCTCTAAAAATAGAAATACTACACAATAACTTCTAATATTTATTTTATTTTTAGAATAGGTATAGGGTAATGCCTATAGCAATTATTCCACTAAGCAATGGAATTATAACATTTTCCAAGATTGCTTCTTTCATGTTATTCTCAGCTACAATATTGTTTTCCATGGGCATGGTTGCAATGGCTTCTCCCCTCTTTTCGTCTCCGTGATTTTTTTTTGCAAATGTTGAATTTTTTTTTATGTTTATGGGTTTATTTATTCTTTTACGGTAGCTCAGGTTATAGTTAATCACCTTGTTTCGTTCTCTTAAGTAATACTCATCCAGAATTCTTTTCTCAACGAGTTCTTTTTCAGCTTCTCTGAACTGATCGGACAACGTCATTTTTGTTATTCCAGTCTGAAAACAAAATAAAAAAATTGATTACTTTTGGTTACTTTGTCATATTTATTTTAAAATTTAAAAGAGAAGTTAGAAATTTAATTATACTACTAACATAACCAACCTGGCAAATTTATTAAAAAGATTTATATAAATGTCAAGAATACAGTGGCGGATTAATGCAATTTTGTCGGGGGGGGGGCGGTTTTTTTTTATATTTTTTTTTATTTAAGAACTTTGTGGGCATCTATGGCCATTTAGACCCCTTTCCTATTTATTTAAATTGATTGGTAACAAATTCAATTGAAATTAAAGCCCGGAAATCATAATTTCTTTAGATTACTAGTTTTTATAACATTGTGAATTTCTTCTCGGGAGGGGCGATCGCCCCCCTCGCTCTCCCCTTTAATTCGCCCCTGTGTTGTGAAGCTAAAAGAACAGAATGAATGAATGAATGAATGAATTATTTATTTATTTGCTCTGAGCCCTGTTGGCTCTTGGAGCATATCGAAATTACAGTTTAGCTCTGTACATACAGAGAGAGAGAGAGAGAGAATTCAAAATTTGATATTTGGAATCTAAAGCTCTATTTTTAAACTCATTCGATGGCAAAATTTGATATATTTCTAGAACAAGACACACATGTAATGATTCCCACCGAAAAGCGCAAATTCTGCAATTGGAATCGTTACACGTGTGTCTGATCCCCTGGGAATGGGGGATTACTGTCTGGAAGAAGGCATAAAAGGCCACCCACCACTCCCGGGCGAGATCATTCTCTCTCTCAACCTCCGAAGTACCAGACCTTGTATATTAATATAATAAACATAAATTTAAAAAGTGAAACATTTTATTGAAAAACCCCAACAAAATCCCCTGAGAAGGCAACATACAACACCTGATGCAAAGCGACTTACAACACCTGCAAGAATAGAATAACCTTTTAATGACTCGATATTTTATTATATATATAATTATAATTATAATAATAATTTTGTTCGATTTATATATAAATAGTGTCAGGGCCCGAAAAAAATTCTATTCTAGAGATCGGGGTCTGGTAACAGTTGATACAATGGTAATGTAAATATGTTTTCCTTGTATCTGTTAAGTTGAAATAAATTATTATTAGTATTATTATTATTATAGGCCCTGAATAGTGTATAACTTTAGAATAATAATTTAAAAAAAATCTGGTGTGACTCGCCTTCGGTAAGAGAAAGTTGTGCACCGTGCTGGTCACACCAGATTTTTTGTGTCGAGATATATTTAGTTTCCCATAGCACCTGAGTTTCAAATTTAAATGTTGTCTGCTTGAAATAAACTATGGTTATTTTTCAAAATTTTAATCTCATATTTGGACATTTTATACACAATATAGAATCGTAAATAAATACAAAATTTCATAAGAATTGGAAAAAAAAATTTTAAATGCCTAAAAAGTTCCAAAGGGGACCCCCTTTTGAATCGAAATTAACATACAAATCCCTATAGGAAATTAACATTGGCCAAATACGAGGATAAGGTGGAAAGTTTAAAACGCGTAGAAAGAGAGAAGATAATTTTGTGTGAGAGAGAGATATATATGTTTTCTCCGAAACAATTAAAGACAGAAATAAAATAAAAATAAATGGGAATTTAAATAATAATTGATTTTTAATCTAATAAAAAGAAAAAGATTTAAATTCGGTTACCATGGGAACCAGTAGCGTAGCCAGGATTTCTGCTTGGGGGGGGGGCCAAAAGTTTTATGAACCCCCCCCCCTTCACCAAGAAACTTAAAGTGGAGAAATTTTTTTTAGATAATATAATAATTATAAATAAAAAACAAATAAAAAAAAAAAAAATTTTTTCTTGAAATAAAAAATAATTTTAATACAAAATTCGTAAATATTAGAGATTTTTTCAATTATTTATAAGTTTTTTGTTAGATTTTAGAATTTATGAGAGTTAATAAAATATTTATTTAAAAAAAAAATATCATTAGGGAAAACAATAGGTATTTTTTTGTTTTGGAGAAGGCTTTGGGGGTGGCCCGGCCCCCCTGGGCCCCCCCCTGAATACGCCACTGATGGCAACCATTTCTCCTATCTTTCCTATGAAGAAGAAGAAAGAGTAAAGTGGTCTTCAGAAGATTTCAACGGCAAAATGAGAATATACATTTTAAAGAGCATCTAAAAAATAGTTTATTTATGAATTTAAAAAAAAAAATCCTTGGAGGGAATTTTGAGAAAATCGAAAAAAACTGAAAAAGTACATCAGTAAAGTACTAGTACTTTTTGGCCGATTTTGTTCAAAAGCTTATTTTGAGATTCTGGGAAGGTGCCTAAGTTAAATATAAAATTTCAATCCGGTAGCTCAATTCCTTCATGCTAAAAATCTGTCCACACATCCAGACACACGCACACACACACACACACACACACAGACCAATTTGCGGGACCCACTTTTTTGGACTCAGGGGACCTCAAAACATGTATATCCATCAAAATCTCGACATCGAATTTTTGACATGATCGCAATACTTTCTCTCTCTATATATTTCATATATAGGGTAAGAGAAAGTAATATGCATGGGCGTAGCCAGACATCTTGTTAGGGGGGGGGGCCAACCCCTCGTTAGGCCGAGAGGGGGGTTTGCAATTAATATATACATAGATTATTAATTATTTATTTAAATTAACAAAAAAATTAAATTAATGTAGTGGATTGGACGTTAAAAAAAATTCCCAATGGGAAAAATATATATTTTTTTTAATTTTTAGGACAAGCCAGGGGGGGCAACGGCCCCCCTGCCTCCCCCTGGCTACGCCCATGGTAATATGAGTCAATTTAAAGTAAAACCTTATCAAGTTAGCCAATGAATTCTCTACTGAGTAATGCCAATAACAGTATGTAACAAATTTTCAAAAAATTTCTCTTTCTGGTTAATTGAGCAGCAAGTGCGTAGAAAATAGTCGTTAGATCCTTGAAACATCGCTTTTGTGACCGTCACAATGATATTTACATAACTGTCAACTTTTGCATTTTTTTCTATTCTTTTAGTCCCAATTTTGAATAGAATTTTTTCTAATCGTGGCAAACTCTTAATTGAATACAAAATTCTAAGAGATTATGGGTGGCTATTCCGAGGAGCAAGGAGAGCGCTTTTATCAGGACATGCAGCATTTTGAAAGTCGCTACCAGGCAACCTACAATGGATACATGCCATGGGGGACTGACTATTTGGGGACTTGGATACTATCGCAAATCTCTCAAAACTACACATTTCTAGCTTCCTTGTCAGCAATTTGTGAATATTTGGTTAAAATATACAAAAAAAAAAAAAAAAAAACAATTTATAACTGAGATGTTATATTAAATAATAAGAGGGTATAAAATGAGAGATGCAGCTAAGGTTTTTTATTTATTTATTTAATTCACACAGTTGACGTTTCGGTTCCGTGTTTGAATCATCCTCAGAGCTGGCGAAAAGTCATTATGAGATTCATAGTGGATTTTATACATTGATGAACAAACTCTTATATAATAAATTTATACACACTCTGCGATGACCAGGTACATAAATGAATTCATTTATCATCGCACACTGTGTATCTATTTACTATATAAGAGTTTGTTCATCAATGTATAAAATCCACTATGACACTCTCATAATGACTTTTCGCCAGCTCTGAGGATAGTTCAAACACAGAACAGAAACGTCAGCTGTGTGAATTAAATAAATAAAGAAAAACCTTAGCTGCATCTCTCATTTTCTACCCTCTTATTAAGTTTAAATATACTTTTGATTTGAAATATAATCTTTCTTTTTCTTTAAATAAAGATACACTCGAAAATTTGTACGTTTCCTTAATTACAGTACGTAAATTTGAAATTTTCTGAGGAAGGATTCGTTCACGTGCGAAGAGACCCAGCAAATTTGGATTTTCTTGCACATAGACTAAAAAATGGCTTTCGGCGATGCTAGACTCAACACATTTATATCTCAAAAACGAGTTAATAAATGAAAAATTCAATAGACCTAGCCAATTTGCTAACCTTTTTCCGATCGTGAATGTGAATTTTGAGTAAACGTTTCACTTCTCTCGTGTGTAATAGGAATGTTTTCTCATTTCTAGAATAAAATTTAATTTGATTTTGGCAGTTGCATACAGAAGAAAAAAAAACACTAATAATGCCATGAGAAGCCAATGCAGAAAATGATCAACAAACAAAAGCACCTGAATTTTAGTTTTGGAAGTTTCAGTAGAAGTGGATGTCGAGGATTTATTCGATACAGGTGAGCTTATTGAAGCGCTACCCAGGTAGAAATTTATCTTAGTCGGACAAGTTATTAGCTTAGAATTAGCTTTATTTAAGCTTAGAGTCTAAGATAGTTTTTTAAGCTTATTTCTAGCTTATTATTAGCTTATTATTAGCTTATTATTAGCTTATTATTAGCTTGTTATTAGCTTATTATTAGCTTATTATTAGCTTGTTATTAGCTTGTTATTAGCTAGTTTCCTTAGGTTGCTGCTATCTTATTTCAAGCTTATTATTAGCTTGTTTTTAGCTTATTATTAGCTTGTTTTTAGCTTATTATTAGCTTGTTTTTAGCTTATTATTAGCTTGTTTTTAGCTAGTTTTCTAAGCTAATTTCAAGGTTCGTTTTTATCTTGGATATCTAGCTTAAAGCAACCTTAGGCCCAATTCACACACAAGTGGCGTATGGCGTGGCGTGGCAATGGCGTGGATCTGGCTTCTGGCACTTCTTTGTTAACCTATAGCCCAATATACACTGACATGGCGTGGCGGAGGCGTGGCGAATGGCACCGAAACCACACCATTCCGACGCCATCTATGGCGACCATAAGTGGCGTTCGCCACTAGCAAACCATTTGTTTCGCAACCTTTGCCCTTAAATTATTGATGCGATATTGATTTTAATATCCAAATTTGCTATATTATATCTATATTTCATTACTTTGTAAAAAATTAAATATTAAAATAAATTAAATATGGTTAAATAAACATAAATAACTACACAAATTATAAAATAAATATTTTTATTTAGATTTAATATTTAAATGCATATGCAGAATATCTATCTTGATTTGGAATTGGAGAACGGTGTTGGAAATATTTGCTCAGATAAAGTGGCTGGAGTGGACTGAGCCATTTGTGTGTGTATGCACGCGCCACATCTTATCCACACCACGCCATGTCCAGCTCCACGCCATAGCCACGCCAGTGGCAAACGCCACTTGTGTGTGAATCCGGCCTTACATTCCATTGATACTATAAGGTTGTATTGTATTCGAATAAGTAATTACTTTTATCTTAAGGTACTGACCAGGGCCGCAGGCAAACCCCCCTCCCCCCTCCATAGCACCTGCTCTTCTATCAAATGTATATAAAAAAATTTTTAATTTGAGAAAAATCATTTTGAATAATTATTCTTAATAAATATAAATTTGGCAGAGTATCAGTATATTAAATAAAATTTAAATAATAAATTTTTTAATTACTTAGAATGAGTGTAAATAGTAATCTAATATTATTCTTGAATTTTAACTCTTTTATTTATAATTTAATAAAAAGACCCCCTGCCTACCTGGAAAAACCCAAAAAGGAAGCATTTGTAAACAAAAGAATTTACAGTTAGAGTGGACACAGGCAGCTTTGGTCAGGTTAGTCTACTCTAAACTTTAGGCCTGATAGGATCGTGAATTTTTTTTTTAGAATTTAAATTTGTGTTTTAAAAATTCGAGGGGTGCAAACTAATTTTTTAAATATCTCTTTTGCCCCCCCCCCGGAAAGACGCTATTCACCATTTATGTAAGTATATTTATTACATATAAAATAAATAAGAAATAAGCTTAAATGATTAAATATTTTTTTTTAGATTTTTAGGTCCAGTGCTAAGTGCTTGGTTTCATAAAGAATATAACATGGTGATTTATTAACTGCATGTTTTAAAAATAAATATATATTGATAAATTATGTGATTTCTCATTTTTTGTAAAAAGTGGACTTACACCACTTTCAAAATAAATGGTCCATATATATGTATTTTATATCTTTTGTTTGTGTTGGAAAAATATTTTAAATAAAAATTTTATTTTTTGCAAATACTTTTTTTTTTAACTCAAAATACCATACCTTGCCCTTAGCTAGTTTTGTTAGCTAATTCCAAGCTTATTTTAAGCTAACAAAACAACCTTGCCCTTAGCTAGTTTTGTTAGCTATTTTTAAGCTTATTTTAAGCTAATTTCAAGCTTATTTTAAGCTAACAAAACAACCTTGCCCTTAGCTAGTTTTGTTAGCTAATTTTAAGCTTATTTTAAGCTAATTCCAAGCTTATTTTAAGCTAACAAAACAACCTTATTTTTAGCTAGTTTTGTTAGCTATTTTTAAGCTTATTTTAAGCTAATTTCAAGCTTATTTTAAGCTAACAAAACAACCTTGCCCTTAGCTAGTTTTGTTAGCTAATTTTAAGCTTATTTTAAGCTAATTTCAAGCTTATTTTAAGCTAACAAAACAACCTTATTTTTAGCTAGTTTTTTTAGCTAATTTTAAGCTAATTCGGTAAGCTTGCTGCTAGCTATGCAAAGCGTTACAAAATAAGCTTAAACTAAGCTAATTTAGTTAGCTAATTTTAAGCTTAAACTTAGAAAATTAGCTTAATATTAGCTAGTTTTAAGGTTGAATTTCTACCTGGGTAGTAGCAGTAGAGGTGCTTGAGCTTGGGACACTACTACTCGTCGATTGTTCTCCTGACACGTTTCCAAACTTGACTTGTCTTGCTCTTCGGTCTTCTTCAATTTGTTGTTTAATCTTTTCTCGGGCTACCTTATCTTCGCATTTTTCTCGTTTCGGTGCTTTAATAGTTTTTTTCATTTCAGCTTCTTCAAGCCTGAAAAAATTAATTGGGATTTTATTGTAAAAAATAATTCTTCTTATTTTATATCCAATTGATGGAAGAGGCGGAAAGGGAATTTAAAAAGAGTAGAGACAGACGATAATGTTTGCAAGTGAGATAGAGAGAGAGAGATATGTTTTCTCGGAAACAATTAAAGACAGAAATAAAATAAATATAAATAGTAAATAATAATTGATTTTTAATCTAATAAAAAGAAAAAGATTTAAATTCCGTTACCATGGCAACCATTTCTATCTTTCCTATGAAGAACAAGAGTAAAGTGGTCTTCAGAAGATTTCAACGGCAAAATGAGAATATACATTTTAAAGAGCATCTAAAAAATAGTTGATTTATGAATTTAAAAAAAATCCTTGGAGGGAATTTTGAGAAAATCGAAAAAAACTGAATAAGTACAACAGTAAAGTACTAGTACTTTTTGGCCGATTTTGTTCAAAAGCTTATTTTGAGATTCTTCGAAGGTACCTAAGTTAAATATAAAATTTCAATCCGGTAGCTCAATTTCTTCATGCTAAAAATCTGTCCACACATACAGACACACACACGCACACACAGACCAATTTGCGGGACCCACTTTTTTGGACTCAGGGGACCTCAAAACATGTATATCCATCAAAATCTAGACATCGAATTTTTGACATGATCGCAATACTTTCTCTCTCTATATATTTCATATATAGGGTAAGAGAAAGTAATAACTCAAAATTTCATTAAACACAAGGAAAGAATAAATTAATATATTCGAATGAGAATCAGTTTAAAAAAGAAAAGAAAAATTAATTCTAAAGCTGATGTTTATTTACAATAGAAAATGTTAGAGCACGGCTTCTTAAACCCCAAATAGGGTCGCTTAGCGAAATATTGGGGTCGTGAGATTTTAATGTAAAATATTTAAATACAAGAATTTATAAAATCTAGATGTGTATTTATGAAAAAAATGAAATAACACCATATAGTTAGGCCTAGTATTTATATATAGCCGTATATAGTCAGTTATGTGTATACATAATCAGGCTCAACTCTCACCTATTAGGAATGTTGACTGAATAAAATTTACCCGATTCGTTTCTGAATGTTCTTTGTTTGTCCTTTTGCACTCAAAACTTCTCATTTTTTATTTAGACTTTCCTTAAAAAACTTTTTAGATTTAATCGCGGTTTATATTTTTATTTAGTAATATCTTAAATTGTTTCCAAAGTTCCAATACATTTTTTTAAATTTATAATATAACAAATATTTACTTTCCTTTTGAAGAAGGGGGGGGAAAAAAATTTTTTTTAGAAAATTAAAATAATTTAATATGTTCAAATAGTATAAAATAAAAACAAATCTACTATAAAGCCTTAAAAATTTTAAATAAAATCACAATTTTAATAAAATTAAAATTTTAAAAAATTTGCTAGTGATTTTATCAAAAGTTTTTTTAGGCTATATAGTAGATCTGTTTTATACTATTTTGAAGGAAATAAATATTTTTACTTTTCTTATTTTAATTCAATATAAAATGTTTTTAGAACTAGAAATAGAAAAGGGTCTATATAAAATATTTTGGAAAAAAAATGAAATTCTTATTCTTTAATTTTTTTTTAATTTAAAAGATTTTATTTTTAAAATGTATCACTTTTAAAAATAAATAAAATAAAAAAAGGCATTGCCCCCTCTGCCCCCTCCTATAAGATGCCAGGGGGGCAATGTACCCCCTCCTAGTTCCGCCGCTTATGGAAAAGAGCTTCAGGGAAAATTATTTGTCTTTTCGTAATTGTTTAACATATGAATATAATAAATTTTCTAATCTAAATTTGTCACAATTTTTTTTTTTTAATTTAGCATTTTATAAAAATTTTGTTTTGAAAAAATATTTCATCTTTTACACTCCCTTACCTAAGTGATTCTTAACCTTTTTTTTTTGTCGCGGCACATTTTTAACGATTTCAAAATTTGGCCACACACAAAGAAAAAAATAAGTTTAAATTTGAGGTCGATAGCTTCAAAATTGTGGGCGCTGGAATCTCCCAAAATTAGCACCCCGTGACGCGCACCTTAAACTTTACTCGTAATAAAAAAAAGCATTATAATTTTTACTCTATACATTTCTCAAATTTGGCGGCACCCTTTAAGAATTTCGCGGCATAATGTTTGAGAATCATTGCCTTAAGCCATTCTTTTCCAACCTGGGTGTTCGACTTTTGCACGTTATTTTTATCAAAATATAATTTTTCAAAAAACAGTCAAATGGTAACAGGGTTGCCACATATTAAAATGCTCAATGTAGGACAATAGGAAATGGACATATATATATATATAAATTTTTTAGGTGATGATAATGCTAATTTATTTTAAGTTATTTATTTAATGACTACATTCTATGTCTGAACTTATATTTTTCATCACTCTTCGCGCATAATATTTAATTTTAATGTTTAATAATTTAATGTTGTTTCAAACTTTCCCATAAAATTGTAAGCAATTTTCTTTACAATTAACGCTTACAAGCAATTCCGTTTTGATTAACTCTACTGAACACTTATTTCTTTCATCCGGGCGTTTAGAAATCGATTAAACAGACTTATAAAAACCAACTTAATATTTTATTTTCAAAGTAGGACACATTAGGCTTCATTGTAGGACATTCATTGTGATTGTTGGACTGTCCTACCGAAAGTAGGACGCGTGGTAACCCTGAATGGTAACCAGACACAAAGACAAATGTATACCTCGAAAACCAGTTAATAAATTAAAAATACGCAGGCTTCTAATTAGTATTATTATTTTTTTAATTTTTAAGTAAATCTTTAAGGAAGTAATAAAAAAATCTGATAAATTTGCTTATAGGTAAGGTAAATTACCTCACGTTTAATTTACTAATTAATAAATAAAAGCATTTTTTTTAAAGACGATCTACTCATTGAAATTTATTTAAACAGAGCTGATCCATTTTACTTTCTCTTTTTAACCTTTTCTTCTCATGAATGTAAATTTTTTCTTCTCTATGTATAGTATGAATTGAAATCACGGTGTTTTGTTTTTTTATAGTTACTACCGTATTATATTATAGAAAATCTTGTTACATTATTGTTAGCTATTTTTTAAAATAAATGCAATCAGAAAAAACTTTTTCAAGTGAAAATCCGACATGGCATATTTTTTTTTTTTTATAATAAATTAATAAATGGAAGCGTCTTAATCTGATAATATATGTAGAGTAATGAATTTAATTTAAAATTATCCCAACTTGTAGCCTACTTCTGTTTGACTATTCCTTACCTCACTAATTGGAAGAATAATTAATTTGTCTTTATAATAGATATTTGCATTTCATTAAAAAGTAACTTAGCTAGCAACGGATAAATTTTTGTTTATATTCTAACATGATTTTTGTTCCCAAATTTAGATATCAGATGAATTTTAGCAAAAATACAATTCATCCATCAATCAATAAATAGAATATTTTTTGATAAAAAAATGAGAATTTTGACAGTGATTGAATTTAGTCACAATACTTTTTTTCTACCAAATGGATGCGGATTTATATTTCCCCTTCATCATTTATATACGGCGAAAAGAATGATTTTATGACAAACGCTCAAGCATTTTGATTCGCCATTTTGACAAATAGAGCTCCGGGAAGAAATAAAAGATTTGCCATGATTTATCGACGATCATTTTAAATAATTATAATAATAATAATAATAATAAAAATAATGAAATCGATTGAGCTTATTAAAAAGCTCGAAGGGCTTTAATGATGTTCCTAAAAGATTAATGAATTTTATATTAAACTTAGGAAGTCATTTTTTTCAAAGGATGAAAGAGTTATTAAATTGGTTAGATCTTTAAAAGAGAGCAAAAATGAAAGAAAATTTCATTTATATCTACCTTTTAATAAAAACTTTACTTACTTCAATTTGATATAAGGTTGTTTAACTAATACTCTTTCTTCTCAATTCGTTTTCTCTGTTACGGTAAATCGTTTTCAGTTCAATTGAATTGACTGCTTCTATTTTAACAGACTAGAAATTCTCCAATAGTCCAATCTATGGATTATCTCATTGAACTAGAAGCAAAAGTCTCCTATCTTATAGGCCTATTGCACACTTCTATGATCATCATCACTCTCAATAGCCATTTTGAATTATTCTCATGTCATAATTTTTCTTTAATTAATAATTCTGTTCTCGTCCAAACTACATTACTTTGTTTGAATATAATAATCCCAGTGGCGTAGCGAGCTTAACTCGCGCCCGGGGCACAATACCTTTTTAGCTCCCCCCCTCCATTCGAAAACCATATAATATTATATGTAAAATATACAAAATTATTATATTACACTGGCACTAAATTTAAAATATAAATCAATTATAATAAAAATAAAAATTATCCAGCAATTTTACTTTTTATTACCCTATATGGACCCTGTTATGCAATGGTGTGTCAAAGACCAAACATCGAGTTTTGAGAAAATCAACATTAAAGTTTTTCTGATTTAAATTGTTTTGATTAGATTATATATCATTTTAAATAGTAGTAAATAGTATTAATGTTTTAAAATTAAATACAAAGTGATAACAAAATTTTCTCATCAATTCCTGAATGGAAGTGAACATGGCAACAGTAAATCAAAGTTATAATGAAATTGACTTAATATCGAAATCGCACTCATCCTCATCTTCATTATCAGGAATAATATCAAAAAATTAAATTTTGACATCTACGATTCATTTCTCATTTAAAAAAAAAAAAAGGATTTTGGTTTATTTAAGTTTAAATAAGTTTTTATTGATTGTTAACACCATAAAAAAACAACGTGTTAGGAACATAAATCATTATTGCAAAATATAAATCTTGTAAAAATTGTAAAATAAAATCTTGTAAATATGGTAAAAATAATTTTATGCTTTTACATTAAATATAAATTTTTTTAGGACATATTTCATAAAAATACTATTAATTAAAGCATTTGAAACAATATTCCTTGCTTAAGTCAATTTTGAATTTTTTTGGTCTTTGACTTACCATTGCATAACAGGGTCCATATATTTTGTTATGCGGCCTATATTTGTTTTAAAGAGGTTTAAATTATACAGGAAGATTTCGGTCTGTAGGATATATATTTAGGGTTCATATAATAATAATAATAATACGTCGTTGTTGGGTAGATATATATATATTTATATTTATATGTTGAGTGATGCGTGAAAGAATGAATATAGAGTGATGTGTCTAGTTTTATATCAGACAGATAGACTTTACCACGCATGTGTCAGTGAGTACAATTAATATAGAAATGCACTATGAATATATTATTAATAACATGTACTTAACATCTTCCCTTTTTTTTTTTGAAAAATACATTAAAATATTTTTAATAAATATACAAAATATTTAAATTAAATTTACAATTAATTTACAATAATAATTATAGAGATTTTATATTATTACAATTTACTTTACAATTGACTTAAAATAAATATTTACATCAAAATGATACAATATATTTGACATTCTCTACATTCCAGACAGATTAACTTTTCGACCAGATTTAGTGGTATAACCTTGCAATTCCTCCCTGAACTTCTCTTCATAATCATCTTTATTACTATCAGAGGATTCATTTACTTGAGAACGAATAGGGGATTTTACAGGAGATATGTGTATTTCATTTCTTCTGTACTGATTGCCCTCTTCATCCTCAACAACATATGATCTAGGATAAGGTGTAACATTGGTAATTTTGCCTGGAATCCAAGTTGTGGTAGGAAGTTTCTTAAACATTACTTCATCACCTTTATGATATTCGGACCGAAATGTCGTTTTACGATCATATAAATTCTTGGATTTATCTTTTCTTTCTTTTATTAACTTCCTGTCTTTATCCAAGGAATATTTAGGAATTAAGGAATTAAAATGAGTTGGAATATCGGTTCTCAAACTACGTCCCATCAGGATTTGTGCTGGGGAACTCACTTTTCCTCTAGGAGTGTTTCTAAAATTCAAAAGTGCTAAATATACGTCTTCACTATTTTCTTTACATTTTTTAAAAATATTTTTTACTTGCTTTACAGCCGCTTCCGCCAATCCATTCGATTGGGGATAATGAGGACTACTCATTATATGGATAATGTCCCAATTTTCACAAAATTTTTTAAAGTTTTCAGAGGTGTAATAAGTCGCACCGTCTGTATATAATTTTATAGGTATTCCATACCTAGAAAAATGACATTTTAATTTTCTAATTATAGTCGTCGAATGTAAATTATCTAAGGAATTTACTTCAATAAACCCTGATAAATAATCCACAAGAACTAAATAATGTGATTTCTCGAACTCAAAAACGTCAGATGCAACCTCAATCCAGGGTAATTTTGGGACAGAATGATTAATCAAAGGGGTTGGTTGATTATTCCTCCTATATTTTAAACAAGTAAAACATGATTCAACGAACTCTTCTATATCTTTATTTATCCCTATCCAAAATAAACTATTTCTAACTCGCTCTTTCATTTTCACTACACCTGTGTGACCCGAATGAACTTTATCTAAAACATAATTACGCATTTTTTCTGGTATAAAAATCAAATCATTTTTAAAAATAATTCCAGCTGTTATATTCAAATCAGATTTAAATTCAAAAAATGGCTTTACTTCACTGGGGAGTTCATTCTTATACTTAGGCCATCCGTATTTTATATATTTTTTTAACAGTTTTATCAAAGGATCTTCTAGCGATTCCTTTTTGATTTTTTCTAAATAACATTTACTAATTGGGAGCGACTCTAATAATAAACTTATTTGAATAAATTGGTCATCGTCTAAATTAATTTCCTTATCACAGCTATCACTAGTAAAATCTCTGGACAAAGAATCAGCCAAAACGTTATCTTTTCCCCGTTTATAAATTACATTAAATTTATAGGGCTGAAGTTTTAAAACCATTCTCTGTAGCCGTAGTGGAGTTTTATGATTAGGATTGTTTAAAATCGGTATCAAAGGTTTATGATCGGTTTCAATTGTTACATTGCTAGCATATAGATACTGTCTAAACTTTTGACAGCCAAAAACAATTGCTAACAATTCTTTTTCTATAGGAGCATATCCATATTGGCTAGGTGTCAATGCTTTCGAGGCAAAAGCGACAGGCTTCCCCTCCTGTAAAACACACGCACCTATACCCTCCGAGCTAGCATCCACTGATAAGGTCACTTCCTTATCAGGATCAAAATAAGTCAAAACTGGGGCTGAAGTCAATTTATTTTTCAAATTTTGAAAACATTTTTCTAAATTATCATCCCAATTCCACTTATTTTCATTTTTTAATAATTTCCTTAAAGGAGCTGTAGCCTCCGAATAATTATCTATAAAACGCGATACATAATTAAAAATTCCCAAAATTCTTTGTAACGACTTTTTATTTTTAGGAGAATCTAAATATTTTATAGCCTTAATCTTTTCATCATCTATACGAATACCCTTAGAAGTAAATTTGTGACCTAAATATGTAATTTCTTTCGCATTAAAAAGACATTTCTCTTTTTTAAATTTTATTCCTTTTTCAGATGCCGTTTTTAAAACTTTTAATAACCGTTCGTTTAATTCATCAATAGTTTTACCCCAAATTAAAATGTCATCTTGAAAAGACAAAACACCTTCTAAATTTTCGAAAGTTTGGGATATTATCCTATGGAAAATTTCTCCAGAACACGACAAACCAAAAGGCAATCTTTTATATTTATATCTGCCAAAAGGAGTTTGAAAAGTGCATAATTTTGAACTTTCATCATCCAGTGGCAACATCCAGTAACCCGAATTTGCATCTAATTTAGTAAAATATTTAGCGCCTTTAATTTTAGAAGCAATCTCATCAATGGTTGGGAAGGGAAAATGGGCCCTTTTAATTGCTTGATTCAACGGCCTCGGACAGGGCCGGCGCAAGCTATTCTGCCGCCCTAGGCAAGATATTTTTTTTGCGCCCCCCTCCCCAAAAAAAACTTTAAAAATTTAATTTGCCCCCCCCCCTCCTTAAAAAATTTTTTACCTTTTTTTTAGAGACACAAAATTTTTGCCGCCCGCGGAACATTTTCTCTAGCGCGAAACCAAAATTTTTTCACAAAATTTTTGCCGCCCGCGGAACCAAAATTTGCCGCCTGCGGAACATTTCCTCTTGCGCGGAACCAAAATTTTTTCCCGCCCGAAAAAATTTTTTTTTGCGGAACCAAAATTTTTTTTTCTTTTTTGCAATTTTGCCGCCCTCTTCAGGTTGCCGCCCTAGGCGGCCGCCTAGTTCGCCTAGTGGACGCGCCGCCCCTGGCCTCGGATCTATACAAATTCTTAAGGACTCATTGTCTTTCTTTTTTATTACAACCATCTGGGAGACCCAATCGGTCGGTTCATTGACTTTCTCTATAATATCTAAATCCACCATTCTTTTCAATTCATTTTTAACACTTTCATTGAGGGCAAAGGGAATTCTTCTAACGGGTAACACTGTTGGTTTTACATTTTTATCAATTTTAATATTTACGGGCTCATCTACAAGGCCAATTTTTCCATCGAATAAATTACTATAATTATTAATATTCAAAGCATCAATTCTCGAAATTAAATTTAACTCTAAGCTGCTTTTTAATCCTAATATATTTTTAAAATCATTTTCAGAAATATAAAATTTTAATCGATAATTTTTATTTTTATATTTAATACTAATATATACGTAACCAAGTATTGAAATTTTATCATTGGAATACGAAGAAATACTAACAGACGTTTTTTTAATTAATGATTTATCTAAACCCGATTCAATAAAATTTTTATAAGACAAAACATTACAATCTGCACCAGAATCTATCTTAAACATAAACATTTTATTATTTATACTCAAATTAATATTCCATTTCAGGCTCCGCTCGTTCTCATCCAGGGTGTCGATAAAAACCTCGTCCTCAACTTCACTCGACGACTCGTCGTCCGCCCGACGATCAATGTCTCGGACCTTCTTATTTCTGCAGACCTTGGCGAAGTGGTTCATCTGATTACACGAAGAGCACTTCTTTCCAAAAGCAAAACATTGTTTATACTTGTGGTTGTATCCGCACTTGCTGCATTTAGGGACCGCCTTTTTATTTTCAGAGGGACCTCGATGAGCTTCGGGAGTCGACCTGGTACACTTTTTATTACTAACGCCTTTCTTTTTCAGCACATCGACAGCCGAATTCGATTCCGTCTTCAGAACTTTTGCTTGTTGATTAGCGGCACTTCTACTCCTGCATACATTTAGCGTTTTGGTTATATCCAAGTCCTTCATCTTCAAAAGGGCTTCTTTTAACTCGTTGTCGAAAATACCGCTAATAAAGATGTCCTTTACTAGACTTTCGCGTATAGTGCCAAATTCACAAGACTGGCTTAAATTTTTCAAAGTAGCCATGTACTGCTCAAATGACTCTCCAGTCTTCTGTTTTCTATTGAAAAACACATACCGCTCATAAGTGACATTCTTCGACGGCAAAAAATAAGTATCGAAACAATTGATGACAGTTTTCAAAACTTTGCGTTCCTCTTCTTTTAATTCAAACGAGTCGAAAATGTCCAAACCTTCGTCTCCTAACGAATGTAGAAGAATCGCCACTTTTTTAGTTTCGGTTATTTTTTCGGAACAATAGGCTTCTATATAAAGGTGAAATCTCTTCTTATATTTATCCCACTCAACAGGAAGATTTCCCTTAAAATCCATAGGCTTCAACATATGTGTCGACGCCAAAACTGTGTCAGCCATCTTCACTTCTTCTTTCTTCAGGAAAATAGTAAAATAAACCGAACACAAAAACACCCAACAGCTTCACACCGCTGCCACCATGTAGGATATATATTTAGGGTTCATATAATAATAATAATTATACGTCGTTGTTGGGTAGATATATATATATTTATATTTATATGTTGAGTGATGCGTGAAAGAATGAATATAGAGTGATGTGTCTAGTTTTATATCAGACAGATAGACTTTACCACGCATGTGTCAGTGAGTACAATTAATATAGAAATGCACTATGAATATATTATTAATAACATGTACTTAACACGGTCCAAAGAGACACTTGGTTACATTTCATTAATAATAAATTTATATTATTTCAAATGCATTTTCTGAAAAAAAAAAAAAAAAAAAAAAAAAAACATTGATTTATTCAAGTTTAATGAGTGATGTCGAGAGAATTATAAATATGAAAACTCCTTTAGCACGCTGATTTTTTCGGCAAGAGTGCTGGTAGAAAAAAAAAACAAAAGCAAAAGATTTTTGAAATGAGTTTTAATTTTGACATTTCACAGGTTCTTCTTATTCAAAGGAAACTCATCTTACACTAACAATTTAAAAAAACTAGTGTGATTCAGGCACAGCACACACCTTCAGTAATCGAAAGTTGTGCCCCGTGCTGTCACACCAGATTTTTTGTGTCGAGATATATTTAGTTTCCCATAGCAAACTTGCATTTTAAATGTTGACTGCTTGAAATAAATTATGGTTATTTTTCAAAATTTTAATCTCATATTTGGACATTTTATACACAATAGAGAAGCCTAAATAAATACAAAATTTCATAAGAATTGGAAAAAAATTTTTAAAATGTGTAAAAAGTTCCAAAGGGGACCGAACTCCTTTTGAATCGAAATTAACATACAAATCCCCATAGGACATTGGCTCTATGGAAGGAAGATCCAGAAAATGAATTATAATCAGTAAAGCGTACTTCAAAACACTTTTAGGGCAAAATGAGAATATACATTTTAAAGAACATATAAAAAATAATTGATTTTTGAATTTTAAACAAATTTGGTGGAGCGGATTTTGAGAAAATCGAAAAAAAAAAAACTGAAAAAGTACATCAATAAAGTACTAGTACTTTTAATTCGATTTTGTTCAAAAGCTTATTTTGAGTGTACCTAACTTAAATATAAAATTTCAATCCGGTAGCTCAATTCATTCATGCTAAAAATCGTTACAAACAGACACACTCACAGACAGACGGGATCAATTTTTCGGGTTCCACTTTTTTGGACTCAGGGGCCTCAAAACATGTATATATATCAAAATCTCGACATCAAATTTTTGACATGAACTCAAT
>JAKCPI010026040.1:0-60711 GCA_023213315.1 Euborellia annulipes | reverse complement strand
AAGCAACTCACAAGCAGGTTAGCTAATATAAAGAAAATTCAAACAAGTTTAATATTATATAGAACGACGCGAGTTGTCATTCTTTTTTATTATTCTAATAAAATTTGACAAAAATAATTTTATTTATTTAATGATTATCAGCTGTCATTCAAAAAAATTTTTTTTTCATAAGCTGATGCATCCCAATCGCTAATAAATATTCTCGATATTCTTTACAATTTTATTTTTTAACCACTTTTTTTTTTTTTTTTTTGACTGGAGTAAGTAATTTTTTACTCTTTTTTTTTTTTGATTTGTGTTGTGTCAAGTGTTCGAATGCAAGAAAATTAAATAAATTGCTAAACTTTTGGCAGAAATAAAAAATCAATTCGTTGGTTTTTTGATAGTTACAAAATTTTGCTCTGAGCATGTTGTTTATAACTCAACTTTTTTTTTTTTTAACACACTTTTATCCCATTCACACACACATACAGTCTTTTCGGCAACTTAGGCCATTTAAGACTTTTTACGATACCAGTTATTTGTAAATATATCTATTGGGGGTCCAGGCATTCTTAATTAAGCCATTCGGTATCCAAATGGCTTAAATAAAATCATCGGACTGCCTGGGATCCGAACCCTCGACCCTTGGTATACAAGGCAGGCGCGCTACCAATTACACCAAGAACGAGGGTAACCCAAATTTTTATTTATTTTTAAATCCCTGATAAAGGATAACAATAAATGTATCCGAAATTAGGAACCAACCGAATATTCGGTTTCGGTTACGGTTTCGGCCAGTTTCGGCCAAAAATCATGGTTTCGGCCGTAGTTTCTGTTTCGGCCAGAAAGTAGCCGAACCTTTCGGCCGGCCGAAACCAGAGTCTGAAAAAATGGGATGAGACTCGCATGCAAAAAAAAAAAAAGGTCAAATAATTTGCACTTGAGGGAGAAAAAAATTTAGGCTCCCTAAAAAAAAAGGTAAAATGATTTTCACGGGAGGGAAAAAAAATTCAAAAAAAAAGGTAAAATGAAAAAAAAAATTTTATAGGTACTACAAGTTTCGTCTTCGGTTACGGTTTCCGAAACTAAGGTTGAGGCCGAATATTCGGTTTCGGTTTCGGCTGAAAATCTTGTTTCGGTCGGAACCTATCCGAAATATAGGGATCACTAAATTAATTTTTATTTCTGCAAAAAGCTTAGCAATCCAATTACTTTTCTTTAATTTTTTCTTCTCAAATTGTCATTTTAATGTTTTTTTTTTTTTTTTTTTTTTTTTTTTCTAAAATTTTCCATGGATTTTGGGAATGCAGAATCTCTGGAGATCACCCCCCCCCTTCACCAGACATGTGTAGAAATAAATAATTAATAGGCATATTTATCAATTCTCCTTTCGTTCCCTCAATACATACAGGCCTACTCACACTTACATATTCTCTATTTTCTTCAAATATTACGTTAGAATATTTTCTCCAAATATTTATCTATGCAAATCAACTTTTTTCTGTCAGAATACTTATTCCTCTTTCTTCTTCTCTCTAAAATTGAATTTATTTATAAATTTGATTTGAGGATTTTTCTGGTATCAAAATAAAAAGGAAACCCCCTTCGTCACCCTTAATATGAATGACACGATACTTTCTTACAAATTTAAACATTAAAGAAACAGAAAAAAAAATAGAGAAAAGGTCTTATTGAAGAAAAGTTAATAACAATTATTTTTTTGAAAACTCACCTAAATTTTTCTACACAAAAATAATTTCTTTTTTTTTTAAATGTTTCCTTTTTAAACTAAAAATTTTTCCTAGATCAGCAATACTCACCCACTTTTTCTTCGTGGACAGGTGTTTTCTGTAATTATTAATATTTATTTTTATGCATTTGTTCTGCAAATATTTTATTTTGAAATACATGGCATAATCAAGTAACAATCCGTATAAAAATGTGAATTGGGCTGCAGGTTGGGGATCTCTACCCTAGAACCTCGGGACTTTCGACGTACCACGATTGGTTGATTTTATTAAATATTTGTATTGTTCTCAAACCGGTTTACCTCATGCATTACATTTTATATTATATTTTATATTTATATATCCGATTTAAATTTTTTTCTCAATCGATATATAAGAGGATAGTGATTATTGCTTTCACTATCCAATCGAAAACAAAGCGAACATATTTCCATATTTCATTATAACAAAGTAAAAAATAAAATCTATTAATTTAAAAAAAAGATCTTTTTTATTATATCTTGCCGAGAGAGATTCTTTTTTTTTCTTCTCGAAAAAATATCCTATCTCAACAAATGTTGATAAGATTGGATTGGTTCCTTTCTAGAATAACAAATCCCCTCTAACTGTATTTTTAGTTTAAAAAAGATGACACATAAGATGGTTCTTTAAATAATAACATAACACTAAAGTTGAAAGTTTGTAAACATTAAAAAAATGATTTTAATCATATTCATAGGAAAATATAATTTTTCAATAAGATATATAAGCCTATATAAGATTCAAAATAATATTTTTTAAGGTTTTTTTTTTTTTTTTTTTTTATTCAATAACATTTACTTATTAATCCATAACATTTCCGATATTTTTTTTAGATATTTTAAATTTGCTTATCTCACTCTTTGTCCCTTGATTGCTAATCCTATTTTTTTCTTATCCCTTCATCAGTAGCTAATCCATACATGGATGTAAGCTTCACATCTTTTTTAAAATTTTCATATACTTGAATCCCATCGTTTTGAAGAATGCAGTGTATTTGTTAACTCGGATATCTTTGTTGTAGTTAAGATTCTAATCTGCCCAACATTTACCAGTGTTTTCAAATATCAGAGTACGATACTGTGGATTAGTAGTAGCAGTGCCGGATTAAACAAGAGGGCCTTAGCAGTCTCAGGGCCCTGTCAGCTAATTATTTTACCAATATATAACCCCCTTATATTGGCCCCCCGCAAAGGGGGCCCGAAATGTTCACACGGGGCTCGTGGAAAAATAGAAATGTAATAAAGCTTTTCCCATTGAGCAAAACATTTAATTTTAAAATATGTTTAAATAGGGGGGGGTTAAATCTTGAAAAATTAGTTCGGCCCCCCTCCGAAAAATAATTATATTTTCTCCCTTGCGATGCTTGCCACTTTTACCAGGGCCTCCGACAAAAATTCATTTCAATTGAATTTGCTAGTAATCTCTTTAAATAAATAGGGACAGGGTCTAAATGGCCTCAGAGGTCGAGTTTAAAAAAAAAATGTATTGTTGCGGGGGCGGGCCCCCCATAAGCAATCGCACTAATCCGGCACTGAGTAATAGGGCATGCCGAGTACAAATTGGCAAATCCGTGGTTCGACTCCCAGCGTGTTTATCTTTTTCGGCTGTTTGATCTAGTAAATACCGTATTAATTATATTTTTTTCACAGACTCATTCGTGATAAATATTATTTCTTATTTATTAATAAAATATTTTTATGATAGTTATATTGTATATATATTGGGTATATTATTCAAAGAGAATATTTTTTACAATCCTTCAGGTATTAAAAAAATGAAGGGAAGATTAAATCCCCAGAGTCCCTTCCCCCGCCTTTGCTTGTCTTATACTGACCTCTGACTCATTCAGGGGCCAAGTCTTCCGGTTGTTTACTCTCTCTTTCTCTTTATGTATTTTTTATTTATTTCCCGATATTATATACGGCTTCTCTATTTAATCTCTGAGTATTTTTCAAATCTTCTCAAATAAGGTTTCTTCACCATCTTTATCTTTCAGCTGCGTGGCTGGCAGTGTGACCAAACACCTGCACTAGGGATCTTAACTGCATTCTCTTCTTCTTAATATTACATGTAATACTTTGCTGACGACATCACATTGGTCGGCGGCGTTTCTTAAGCTCTAAGCCGTCGTCGACGTCGTCTAGGGAGCCAAGTGGCTATTTTCGTTGAGGCGTGCCAGAGAATCCTGATAAACTTGGGAGTTGCCAAACCGAAAAAAAAAAAAATCCAAAGTGAATAGAATGAATTTGAGTTTGAATTGGAAGTTTCTTCATCTCTCGCTTGGATTTGTCTCCTTTACTGTCAAAAGAGAATTTTTATTTTAAATTTTAATATTATTTTTTAATATTGATAATTTATAAAAAATTGAGTTAGAAAATCATGGTTTTATGCCCTTCCCCTGTCCCTTGGAGGAGAGGAAGAGATTTCGCTTTACATTTCAAGGGTATGTGTGGTTTGCTTCTAGGACTCAGGGATAAAATTTATTTCGATTAGTCCAATTGGAGAGGGGGAGGCACACCTATACAGTATATTCTCGTACTTCCGTCCTTTCTTGTGTCCTCTAAGGCGCTACTGATAATTTCATACTTAATTCATTATTTATTATTAAAATTTACTAATATATTACCCACTGAGGAGCAAATCATTGCATGGTGTACGGTATTTCTAAAACCTCTTTAACCTTTTTACTTTCTCTTACCTATGTATATATGTAATATATATATAGAGAGAAAGTATTGGATTCATGTCAAAAATTCGATGTCGAGATTTTGATGGATCTTCACGTTTTGAGGTCCCCTGAATCCAAAAAAGTGGTTTTCGCGACATGGTCTGTCTGTGTGTGTGTCTGTGTGTCTGTGTTCAATTTTAAGCATGAAGGAATTGAGCTATGAGGCTGAAATTTTATATTTAAGTTAAACATCCCCCGGGACCGGAAAAATAAGCTTTAAATCAAAATCGGCCAAAGAGTACTAGTACTTTACTGATGTACTTTTTCAGTTTTTTTCGATTTTCTCAAAATTTGCTCCAACGATTTTTTTTTAAATTCAAAAATCAATTAATTTTTAGATTCTCTTTAAAATGTATATTCTCATTTTGCGATTGAAATCTTCTGAAGACCACTTTACTCTTGTATTTCATAGGGAAGATAGGAGAAATGGTTGCCATGGTAACAAAATATAAATATTTTCCTATACTTATAAATTTTACATCTGAATTCAAATGTTCCGTACTGTCGGGAACTAAATATATGTCGACACAAAAAATCTGGTGTGACAGCACAGAACACAACTTTCGATTACCGAAGGTAAGAGAAAGTTGTGTGCTGTGCGCCAGTCACACCAGATTTTTTTTTAAATACAGTATAAAATAATATTTTTCTTTATATTAATAGAATTTCATATCCTAAGTATCAAGCTAAATATAAAAATAACATCCGTGGGGCATAGGAACAAAAAATAAGAAATTTCTAATAATAAAATAATAAATTCTTAAATAAGTAGACCTTTAGGCCTGTTTTGAACACACTGGCAAAGAATCAAGGTCTATAGCATAATAAATAATAATTATATCAATAATGAGGGACCCATATCTGAATGACTGACTCCTCAAAGGGGTTCAAATCCCAGGAGTCATTTAAAAATGAATAGAAATTCTCTCCAGAGTAATAAATTTTTAATTCTATTTCAAATTATTCTTTTTATTAGTCTGATGGCGTTCTCACACTCACAGAAAAAAATTTCTCAAATTTGTGCATCTGTCCTATTTCATATATTTAAATATTTAATTTTTATTATGCATTTGGATTTTTTATTTTTCAGATATTTCGCTCTGACTTTTGAGTCTTTTTTTTGAGATTCTTAAAATTATTATTAATGGAAATTTTTAATTATAGACCATTCTGTTTTAATTATTTATATTTTTAATAAATATTTATTAAAAATATAAATAATTAAAACAAAATGGTCTATAATTAAAAATTTCCATTAATAATAATCATACAAACCACAAAAGCCTTAATAAAAACAATCTTAACCTTTTTTTACCGGTACCGTTATTTATTTATTTTGCTCAGGGGCCCACATCTTGTGGGTACGTGGATGGCGACCACGAGCTGCCCGAGCATAACCATTTGAAAGAAGCTATTGAAAGTAACTTAGTTCTGTTATATTAAAAAACATTTTTACTAAAAAGCAATTATCAGGTCTTTTTTTGTTTTGCTCAGGGGCCCACCCATCTTGTAGGTACGTGGGTGGCGACCACGAGCTGCCCGAGCTGGGACAGTCAGTCTTTCAGTTTCTTTAAATGTCTGTCTCTTCCTTCCTCTTCTCAACAGGCGTCAGACCGTGTGACGGGCCTGCCTGTCCTATTTCTTCTGGTCGTAAAAACGTATGATAGGGTTGGAGGGAAAACGTGAGGTTTGCCGATCCCGCATCGCGGTACAAGGCGAGGAGAGAAGAATATCATTATTTATTTACAATATTAATATTTTAAATTTGATTCACTTTATATAAAATGTTTTTGTTCTCTTTTTTTGAACGAATTACCTTTAAAATTAGCACTTAGTATGTAATACAACATCTTTTAGATGCTGATGTGTAATTATTTTATGTATTCTTTCTAGAAATTTACATTTATTCCCAAAAACTAAAAGAATTGAATATAGTAATCTCGAGTTCTAATTTAGATCCCCTTGTTTTGGCAAGAATTCACCCAGAAATGATGATATTTCAAAGAAAAATTAAAATATCTTTTACCATCAAATAAATGAAATAAAACCTATATTACATCCATCTAAACAATCAACAACTTTTGTTTGAAAAATTTCTTTCTAAAAAAATTAATTGGATAGAGATAACATTTCTTCAAACAAAAAATTTTCATGATTTTTGAGGTTTTATTTTGCTTAATTTTATAGATACTTTAATTAATGAAGAAAAAGACAGAAGCAACAAAGAAATCTTTCGGTTGCTTTTAAATTTGGAGACGTTTTGGGTAAAATTTTTTGTCTCCGTCACTAGTTGATTCACAATAAGGGCCACCCTTATTTTAATAATTTACTTTATGTACTATATAAGGAATCAACGATGATGGGACTCGAAACGTCTGAAAATTCAATAAACAATCAAAGGCTTTATTTTTCGGCTGTTCTTGCATTATTTCCTTATTAATTAGAGCAACAGCAACTTTCATCTATCACATCCCGTCTCGTGCGACTTTTATTTCAATTTAATTGGCGGGGTCTTAATGGCCTCCGAAACCGAAAAAAATCTATAAATTCATTGAGGGTTACTAGATCTACTACAAGCAAAAAAGTAAAACCATTTTATCTAGGTCTTTGTGGCGTGTTTAAATTATAAACATCTTATTGATAAATTTGAATAATTATTTTTATTTCTTAATATTTAGGATTATAACACAAAATTTTGATAAGAGGTTTATTAAAAATAGGTTTTTCTTATTTAGGAAGTTTGCCTAAATATGCGTCATTGATTGATTATTAAATAGAGGTCAGGGTAATGCAATTTTTTTTTTCTTGAATTTGATAACAAACTTATTCTGATAATGAACATATGTGATCAATGTCAATAGGAGTAAAAATGAATGGGAAACATTATCATTCGTTAACAGGCCACTTGAACACGCATATACATAATTGCGAGCCATGTCAGAATTATCCGTTATCGTTTCTCGAGCCAACCTGTACAGCCAGTTCGGTCTTAAGTGCTGCAGATGGACACTCTAAAGCCGGGAGAGTAGAACCGATAAACGAACAAGTTCAACTCGGAATATATTCAATCCTAATCTAATATTTATGTCTAAAATACTTAAAAACACACGTTTCTATTTTTAAATATAAAAAAAAAAAAAACTTGAATTTTAACCCTTCCCCTTTAGATTTTCTCAACAAGAAACATTTCTAAAGTAAAAAATAAAATTCCCTTGATATATCAAACATATGGTCTATATTTGGACAGCAATTTTATCCTTTCAGGGAAATAGTGAAGGGAAAGGTTCATGGTCAAATTTATTTATTTACTGGAGATACCAAAAGTTGACTCTATATTTTATTTAAAGTTTGTTGGCATCTTAGGCTTTCACGATACTCATTATCTTAATAAGATATAGTTGGGAATTCAGGCACGTACATTTAAATAAATATTCATCGGCAGTCTGGGATTCGAACCCGCACCCCGTGGCTTTGAGACTATCAATATTGACATTTGTCAACACCTCTCGACCACTGGTTGAGCGGGGGACTCCTCTTTCTATGATTTTTGCATTTCTATTGATATAATTCATAGTGGGGTGGGGTGTTTTTTTTGCCTGATTTTTTTTCGAAATAGCTTTTATCAAATGAATTTTTTATTTTAAATAAATTTTTATCCTGGTATTTTTATTGAAAAATTATGTCGTTTTTGTAATTTTATTCCTTTCTAATTACAAATTGTATAATTAATTATTTAGGCTATCTATCTGATGGTCACATTTTTTTTTAAATCAGGAGATTTAATTAATTGTACGTATATCTGTTATAGCATCATGTTTAATTAAAAACAATTTCGCTAAAAGCAGAAAATAAAAATAGAAAAAAAAATTTATTTTGAACTTTGCAAAAATAAATATTTATATTCATTAGTATAATTGGAAGGTTCTTTAAAATTTGAATAAACAAAACGGTAGTCTTTCTACTTTAGTAATTTTTTGCTTTTCAAACATAAACAAACTTAAACTCCCATAGGCCTACTTTTTTTAGTCACGTTTTTTTCCAACATGTTGATGGAACAAATTTTAAAGAAAATTGGGATTAGTTACTAAAAGTTATTTTTCCGTGGCTACGCCTATGTAACGTAATGCGAATTACTAGTTATGAGAGGTGCTCGTTAACCGAGGTTCTACTATACATGATTTCCGCAATAGCAATTTTCTCTTTTTACCATCAATAACAATTTTGACATTTATAGGGAAATGTCAAAATAATTAAATGGCCCCAAAATACCCAATTAAAAAAAAAAGGAATTTAGATTTGTGTTCATTATATGAAAAAGTTGCATTAAGGTTCTTGCTTAATATCTATCATATATCAAATAAAGATAAAAACATTAAAATTTATTATGAAATCGAGCGTTAAAAATTTGATTCCTTAGACCACAAGTAGTTTTTTTTTTCTTAATTATATTATTATAAGAAGCGTTTTATATGTTTTTTTTTTAAAGAACTTATTAAGGAACACGTGGTTTATATAATAAGTTAATTGATTGAAGTTGCTTGAATTTATCTTAATTTAAGCACTCTCGATTGTGACTTGGCGAGCGAGAGAGGCCTTCAGGATGTTTCCTTATTTGCACCTCCTCAATTTGCACACCTCTCTCTCCCTCCCTTCCTCTTTCTTCCTTTCCACTTTCCCTTTCTACACTTATCTATCCTATACATACTACACGAGATTTTTCTTCTTCGTCCTGTTCTTCCCTAATTGCATCTATTTTTCTCTCCACGCACTGTTTCGGCCTGCAGGCGATTTGCCTCTTTTGTTCCACGTTATCTCTCTCTCTCTCTCTCCTCATTTTATTCTTTTGTTGAAACTACTTGGCATCCATCAAGTCATCTTCATTTTCAAAGAAACACTCTAGGGAATATTATATATATATATATATATATATATATATAAAACATTAAGCATCTACTAAATAGGAAAAGCAAATTTAGAAAACCTGTATCATATCTCATTTTATTTATTTTCTTTATTGATTATAACTCAACATTCTGTCGACACTTGGAACGAAAAAACTTATAAATAATATTCAGCTAAATAAATAAATTAAAATTTTATTTATTTAATTAATTTTTTTAAATGAAATAAACAACTCAGGGAATTTTATTGGTCCCTCGACCTGTGGATACGTCTAGGGGACAAATTTGGTTTAAGAGATCTTATAGATTGACTAGAATTTGGAACCATCAGTATATAAATAAAGTGAATTTTGTTCTTGATAATCTTATTTAGTTTCGTTGTTCTAACTTGAGGGGCTGTTTTCATTCAAGTTAATTTCTGAGTATATTTTTCCTCTCTTGCTACTATACTTAATTATTACATTCCTAAGAATAATGCCTGGTGGTCATGCGTAATTAAAATATTAAATATTTTTTAAAGCCTCAGATGCCGAAACGACCTAAAAAAATGCTCTTATAAAAAAATTGAAAATAAATTGAATTTTTTTCTATTTGCCTCTATTATATTTATATATTTACCATAATTAAATGATATATACCGATGGCTACCGGGAACGTTTAACACGCTGATTGCTGGAGGTCACCAACCCATGTGGATGTATTTTCATATGTGAATGCTTGATAAACTCACATAAAATATATAAAACTAGCCACAGTTAAACAGAAATTTATTTTTATGTCTAGGATTAAAATTTCTACTTCGGGGAATGTTAAATTAAATTAAGGCTTCATTCGCAGTTCATGTTTTAATGAATAAAGTTTAAGTTTAAAAAATGCCCTCGGGGCTTGGAGTAGTTGGTAGCGTGCCTACCTCCTATACCAAACATCGCGGGTTCGGACCCCCGGCAGTCCGATGATTTTATTTAAGGCATTTGGATACCCAATGGCTTAAATAAGAATGCCTGGACCCCAATACGAATAATAATCAATAACGGATATCGTTTAAAGTCTTAAATGGCCTAAGTTGCCGAAAAGACTGTGTGAATGTGAGTGTGAATGGGAAAAAAGTGTGAATGTTTAAAAAAAAAAAAAAGTTTAAAAAATTGTTTACACGTAAATACGTTGGCGCTAGGTAAAAAAAAGTGTAAATGAAAGATAAAGGTATTTCTGGTATGCTTTTACCAGCGCTTTCATATCTATTTTCTTGTAAACAACTCATTGCTCTTATCTTTTAAAACAAGAGCAAAGACTGAGCCCTTAAGCTTTTTTAAATCCCTATAAACTCTTCTCTTAAATAAAATCCCAAAAAGGGATTGTCCACATTTTACGTCATGTTTTGACGATATTATAGTTCCTGCCCCCCCTCTCCCTGTCACATTTAATCATATATAAACAAACCCTCCCTGCGAATATGAATTACCCTTCCCCCTCCCCCGAAACCGAAACTTATTTTAATTTTTTTTAGTAAATTTGAGTGACTCAAATAATCACTCCCTGTTGCGAAAATCCTTTGACCTTTTTTTACTTTCTCTTATTTCTATATATATCTTAATATATATTTTTTAGATGCTCATTAAAATGTATATTCTCATTTTTCTCATTTTACCCTGAAGTTTGTTTGAAGCACCGTTTACTCTTGTACTTCATAGGAAAGATAGGAAAAATGGTTCCCATGGCAACAAAATATAAATATTTTCCCACTCTTATAAATTTTACATCTTGAATTCTAATATATCGGCGGAAACTAAATACTGTATATCTCGACACAAAAGGTTTGCCCTCGGGGCATGCTGTAGATGTTAGCGTGCTAACCTCGTATACCAAACGTCGCGGGTTCGGACCCCAGTCACAATTAATAACCTCTTATCCGCACCCCCCCCCCCCACTTAACACCTAAATATGTGGACGACCCCTAAGACCCAAACTCTAAATTTATTTAGTCAATGTATTCATTAATCAAATTATTTCCATGAGAAGTTATATGAAATTTATTAGGAATCCAATGTATCCCTTTATTTTAATCTACAGTATTTTTTTTTTTAAACATTCACACTTTTTTCTCATTCACACTCACACTCACACACACATTCACACTGTCTTTTCGGCAACTCAGGCCATTTAAGACATTTACGATAACCGTTATTGATTTAATATACATATATGGGGTCCAGGCATTCTTATTTAAGCCATTTGGTATCCAATTGGCTTAAATAAAATCATCGGACTGCCCGGGGTCCGAACCCGCGACGTTTGGTATACGAGGTTAGCACGCTAACCTCTACACCAAGCCCCGAGGGCTATCTACAGTATTTGTAGTCATTGCTATTCGAAAACGAGAGAAGAAAATTGATTGCACATATTTTCAACTGATTTTTCATTAACAAATAATAATAGACTATCCCACATATTCATTTAACCCAATATCTTTATTTGAAATTTGTATCCGTGATGTGGAGTCGGCAAAATAATCATTTATTGCTAAAATCAAACCTAGTCAAATAGAATGCATAAACTGGATCGTTATCTGCTGAAAACAAAATGACCTACTCACTAATGGCGAATAATTTCTCTAAAGCTGGCCATGCAGATGTAATTTCAACTTGCGCATACGTGGTTTGCTTTAGAAGCTCTGGAGCAATTAATCAAAAAAATCATTAATTTAACCATTGGGTTTCTTCCCAGCAAGCACTAAAGTTAAAAACCCCCATATTTTATTAATTTAAAGATAAAATTATTTTCGTTGTTATAGAAAATAAATGAGATTTTTGGTTATATGGTGCCCATATCATTATTTTTTTTATTTTAAATTTGACATATCTATTTTTTCTCTAATCTTTAAGGAAGTAAGGTTCCTACGCGCCCTCGTTAAGATATCAGCTGTTTTTTTTTTGTTTGAATAGATAGATATTTTTATTAAATGATATTCCGGAATATTAATGATCAATTTCCGGACGATCATTTTAGACTCGTGATAAGGAAGATGATAAACATTAAATCTGATCATTTAGATGATGATGCCACCATCAATTAATATTCACGACACCAACATCAGGAAATTCAGAAGAGGTAGTAGGGAAAGGGGAAGAGTCCGAGACGATTGGCATCGTTAAATTCATAATGACGTCACTAGAAGAATTTTTCAGAAAACTTAAGGTCTTGTTAGAGTTTAAATCACAACCGGTCAATGGCCTTGGTTGTTATGCCTGTCTTTTTGTCTGACACTTATTTCAACTTTGGTGAAGTTTAATCAGGCATGATTGCATTTGGTACGGTGACCGTTAGGATTCTAAAATATCTGAAAGATGAAAAAAGTCCAAATATTTATCTTTCGTAAATTCAGATTTTTTCGCAAATACTTTACTCATTACTCTATTCAGGGGCGTATATAAGGGGGGGGGGGCGAGGGGGCCCGGGGCCCCTCCCCCCGAAATTTCCCAAACACATATACATATATAGGGATATACAGACATCAGCGCAACACATTTTTTCGCAGGATGGAAAACTTTGGTTCCGCAAAAAATTTCGTGTGAAAAAAAATTTAGTTTCTTAAAAAAAAAATTTTCCGCAGAAAAATTTTTGAGTTCGGGCCTCCCCCCGAAAAAAATTTCTATATACGCCCCTGACTCTATTACTAGCTCTACTATATAATTATCTACCTATAGGTCCCTTTATAAAGGGAGTAGGTCCTATTATATTTATTTTAGTTAATACGAATGCTCAATTCTAGATTTTTTATCATGGTTGCATAAATTCGTTTAGACTTTAACTAATATTACTTCGTAGACGTTTCGGGAGGGCGTCTCCATTTTCCCTCTCTTTTTCGACAATTATTTCGTACTAAAGATGGGAGCGACGCACTCCCGAAACCTCGACGAAGTAATATAAAAGTTTTTTTATTTCTGCTGGCTGCCTTTATCATTGAGCTCCTTATTCATAATCAACTCACTTATGGATATTTCGATTACTTCGTCCAGAGAATAATGGATGCATACTCAGTTTCTGAAATGAAATATTTTTGGTCATGTGTTTTGCCTAACTTCCAGCAATCAAATGCGAACGAATTTATTCTTATAAGTGAAGCAGTAAGAGAGATTCATTAAAAAATAATATACTTCTTAGGATGAATGCAGGATCTTTATGCAATTTAAATAAGAACAATTATTTGACCGAAACTGCATTTTAAGTGTATTTACAGTCGACAATGAATAAAATCCTGCAAATAAAAATTGATTTTATTTAAATTGCTTAAAAGAAGTAAACTTTTTTTTTTTTATAAAGTTTAAGATCTTTTTCGGTATCTAAGGCAATTTAGACCTATCCCTATTTATTTCCAATGATTGATTGGTAGTCAATTCAAATTAAATAAATTTTTCTCGCTTGGGACGGGAAGCGAACCCGAGGCCCTAGGCACGAGAAACTAACGTCTTCTCTCTGAGCCACGGGTCACGGGGAAGAAGTAAACTTCCATATTATTTATCGAATTTATTGTTTCACTTGCTATGTATATTTATCATTTCTTTAAAATTGATGAAGGATCATCTGACATCCTTAAGTCCTTTACTGTTGTTATATATATATGAGGGCCCGGACCCCCTTTGGGTAGTAATATTATAATTTAAATTATTCAAAAGTCTTTTATTAATGCTAATCTGAAGCCGAAACTAAAATTTAATAAATCATTATTACCACAAATACCTTGAATGCTCCTCCGCCTCTATAATACAATTAGTAAAGACTTCTGGCAGGTTTTAAATAAATATATCTAAAATACCTTAATAGGTTTAGGTGTTTAAAAAAAGTTTATTTTATATAATTGATAAAGTTAATAGTCTTCAATTCAAGACTTGTTTTACCGACCCACACTTTATCAGGATTCCTTGGTTCAATTTTTATTTCTATTCCTATCCTCTTCTACTGAATTATAACTCGTCTTTAACTAGTCATTCCAACTTATATTCCCCATCAGGTCCTTCTTCCATTAAACATTAACATCTCTTTGGGAGGGGGTGAAAAGAGGCTCACTTTATCTTCTCTCTCTAGCTCTCAGAAGTCTCTTCTAGAATAGTTTTAATATTTTTAAATTAAATGACTTGAGTTAAAATCGAATCTGGTTTCTTTTTACCCTGAGGCTAAGAATCCTTTAATTCTCTACATCACGGTATATTCTAATCTTCGATGTTTATTCTCTAAAACAATATGTTTGAAAAATATTCATATCTTTTTAGGACCCCTTGCCAACACTATTATAAAACCTGTTCTTGGTCATCTCTTGTTGGATGGAAGGAATTGCAATCGAATTAATTTTAACTAAGCATGCAGTAGGCTATCACGAATAAACTAGACAGCTTTATCAACAGGCATATGCTGATATCATTTTATATCTCATTTGATCCTTCGTCATATTACATGGAATTATTTATTCACATTCAAATTAGAAATTTAAAGAGAGAATAGTAATATCAGTTTTTCTTTATAAAAAAATCAACATAATTATAAATGGTTGATTGTTTGGGCTGGATGTTGAAATGGTTAAGTAGGAGAAAAGACCAGCGCCTGTTTATCCACCATACACATTTATTTGAAAATATTTCGGGTTGCAAAACGTATGTAAAATTATAAAAAAGTCGTCTCATTGGGCTTCTTGCTGGTAATTTGCTTATTTCAGAACATTGTTATGAAAATGGCAAACATTTATATAATCAGAGGCAAAAATATAGACGACATTCACCACGAAACTATTTTCTGCACTGATGATGGTGGCGTTTTGCAACCCGAATTATTTACAAATAAATAGTGGGTATGGTGGATAGACAGGCGTTAATTGAATATTATAAAGAGTTATCTTTTGATTGTACATTTGATTCGATTAGTTTAGAATTCTATTTGAAAATCGGTATCAATTACTAGTAGATATTAACTCTACTTCGTTGGTATTTTATTCCAAGTAGCATATTTCATATTTATAAGTAGAGAGCGGAAAAAAAAGTCTTTCGACTTTTGTCAATTTTGAGGCTTTTTCTGATTTTTTTTTTTTTAATATCTCCACTGATCTCACAAAAAGAAACGTTTTTTGAGATTTCCAAAAACTACTTTTGCGACTTTTTTTAATATAATATGCTTTTTCTTAAATTTTGCATTTACTAATTAATAAGTAAAAATTATTTAGAATATGTAAGGTTTCACTAAGTTGTAAATGAAAGAAATATTGAATTTCTAACTAGATATATTTCGGGCTATTAACCCATCTTCAGGAGTGCATACGTGTGACTGAGTGAATAAAAGAGAGTAGATGCTGCCAGACTTAGGGAGGAGGGGCTTAGATAGGAGTGGGGGGAGGAGTTGGGAACATTTGTGAGTGTTTGCTTGAGACTAGGGTTGCCTCTGGATGGGGCTGCCTATTCTAGGAAGGATTTAATTTGGACTTAGCAAATTCTAGTCTCAAGCAAACACTCACAAATGTCCCCAACTCCTCCCCCCCACTTTCAATATTTCTTTCATTTACAACTTAGTGAAACCTCACATATTCTAAAAAATTTTTACTTATAAATATGTTTCACGGAAAACCTACACCACTTTCCCTCCAAACTATTACTAATTAATCTTTGTTCTCTTAAATTTACATCGTATTTTTAAATCTTATTTTTTTCAAATCTTAGTCTTATTAATAATTTAAGTCAAAATTCTTAAAGGATAACGATATTAAATAAATAAGATAATATAGAAGCAGCTGCCAGGAAAAAAAACAGAAAGTTCTCTTATCCTGACGTTTTGAAAGAAAGATAATCACTAATAGAGAGTCCATATCAATTCGAAAAATTTTGAATTTTTTTTATGATTAATGTAAAGATAAAATTTCGGAACATGAATTGAAATATTTTTTAACCAAATTATCTCACTTTTGATCGTGACCATTTTATCACTTTATGCGTTTAAGGATCCTGAAATGTGTAATTATTTGCAAATATTCATATAGCCGAAATATTTATAAATTTATAGATTTTATTATATTTTTGCTGTTTTATTTTCTCTCATCCTCTTATCTACTAGAAAAAACTTCAATTAGAGCAATCTTTTAATTGATAATCTTTTTAAATATTTATGCGATAAATTTTCTGTTTATCCGGCTAATGCAATTCCTTATGGGAAGTTAGTGGTCAGTTTTGTTCATTATTTCACGCTATCTCATTCCGACAAAAACATTTTAAATTTTTATTTATACGTACACGTATAAGAATTTATCAAAATAAAATGGTCGATTGATTTCTGATCCGTTTCTTCCTTTCGTAATGGCACTTTTCTATCTTTTTTTTTTTTTTAATGATTTATTTTCCTTGAAAAATTACTTCTATCTCCACAATAATTCTTTATATGGTGAGGCCTTCAGAAAATAATTAATTATCAATATAATATTTTCAAAGCCAATTTATTAACTTGAAAAATCAAGGTTGCAATTTATAAGAATATAAACGTAATTAATCCCAAATCTATGAAAAAGAGTGGACAAATATTATGATTACAAATCACGATGATAAGAGTAAAAAATCATTAATTCAACTTAGAAATTTTTTTACCCTGCATATGCCTCTGACTGTTTCAAACGGCTAGAAATTGGAAACAATTTATTTTAATGTAAAATAAGTAAAAAAAAAAAAGGAATTATCATCATACGTTTACAAACTGTAATTTGTAGTTATTTTTAAAAATTATTCTTTATAGATTAGTGACTATTTTATTTTTAATTAGTCTCTCCCCTGGACAGACAAATGAACAAGAAAGAAAGACAGGTTTCCTTTCAGTAACATTCAAAAGAAATTTGAAAACAATATTTTTTTTTAAATAAAATTAAACGTGATTAGAATATTTTTCCTTAATTTTTACTATAATACTCTAGTATGATTTGAATTATATTCTAATTATTTGTTGAATAAGCTAATTTAAATAAATTTTAATGCATAATAAATAATAAGGCTTGATTTTTATGAAGTCAGCAAGGACAGTGGCTACCTTTGGTGAGGAGGCGTTAAAGAAAACTCTCTTCAAAAATAAATAGTCTTCGTTAATGGTGGGTTTGCCCTTTGAAAAGCACTTGTCAACAATTTTGATTTTCTCCTCTAGATTACTCGAGTTACTTAAAAATAAATAACAAAAGCGTATTTTTCTTCTTCAAGAGAGAAAGAAAAGGGACTTGAACAGTTAAGTCTATCATAGACAGACCTTTTAATGGATTTTTTCGGTTATGCCTCAATCGAAGGTTTATTTTGAAGTTCCTGTTCAGTTATCTAAACCGAAACTTATTAGTCTCAAAAATTGTATTTATACCAAGAGCAATCCACTTAAGAAATTCCTTATAATATCTCCAGAAAAATGTAATTTCTAGTTAACACCTCGTGACCGCCTTATATTTTCCCAAACATGGGGCATATTTCGATATTAACTATAAATTTGAAAATAAACCTTGTCACTCTAGGGAGTTAAAGGCGTTATTTTTTAAAAACAGACGTTAAAATTTAAAATAAACAAATAGGTGTTAAAAAGTAATGTAAAAACATTCAGCGTTGAAAATATGCTATTCTCTAAACAAAGTTTTAACAGCGACGTTAACATGTTGCTTTTATTTTAAAGCAAAATCATATATTTTATCAAAATCATAACCCTACTTTTTAGGTTAAGGACGCCATTTTTATTTTAAACACCACGTTAAAATATTAAAGGCACCTCCTAGATATGACATCAATTTTTAACACTACTTTTTTTTTTATAAAAAACATTCACACTTTTTCCCATTCACGCTCACATTCACACACACATTCACACAGTCTTCTCGGCAACTTAGGCCATATAAGACTTTTTACGATAACCGTTATTATATATAGATATTTATTGGGGTCCAGGCATTCTTATTTAAGCCATTTAGTATCCAAATTGCTTAAATAAAATCATCGGACTGCCTGGGGTCCGAACCCACGATGTTTGGTATACGAGGTTAGCACGCTAACCTCTACGCCAAGCCCCGAGGGCTTTTAACACTACTAAATGTTAATGTTTGGCTTTAAAGTTTTTGTTTACAGAATAATAGCTATTTGAGGCAAGGAAGTGATTTTTTTAAGGCGGATTGTTTTCACATTACTTTTTAACACTTATTCGTTTATTTTAAATTTTAACGTCTGTTTTTAGAGAATAGACCTGAGCAAGTGCTAAATTTTTTAATTTTTTTATGATTTATACTTCTTCTTAACAAATATTCAGTCATCATATCGTGTGAACGTGCGTTCCTCAAAATAAACGACTACTTGTCTCCTGCTCATTCCCATCCCCTTTCCCCCTCACCAATTACGATTTGGACATAAGCCCATCCGAGGTATTTGTGAATTGACGTCTTTGAAATTGAATTTACCTCTATTTAACTTGGGGAATTTTTACACATTATACAATCCATCTTTTTATTCACTAGGCCTATAGTTATTTGGAGATAACTTCATTTTTCTTTTAGAACAATGGCAGGAGGTGGCACCCATGGAGGAATGTCTCTAAATCAATGAAACTCCCAAAGATTCGTGACTTTTCGGTCCATATCGACCATCATCAGGCAATCAGGAGTTGTCATATGTAATGAATGTAGCTATAAATTATATATTTATCCATATGCTGGTTTAGACTTGTTAATAACTTTTTAAAATTATAATTTTGCTACTAACTCCTGATTGCCTGATGATGGTAGAATAAATTTGGAAACGTCGCGAATCTTTGGGAGTTTCATTGATTTAGAGACACTCCTTCCTGGCTGCCACCTCCTGCCATTGTTCTAATATACCAATTGCAGCCACTTCCAAAATCGAGAAATAGAAAATTATATTAGAATTTAAAAAATAAGCATTCAATTGATAAGTAATTTTAATTAAAAGTTATTTTATTTTAATTTTATATTTATAAGAATTGAATATCATCGATTGATCAGAGAAATTCTTCTTAGTCCCTGTACTGTGATAAAAAAATATTTATTTTTCTTATCTTCAAATTATCATGAAAATTATTTCCTTTGGAAAAGATAATAGAATTCATATTTTAAATAAAAATATTTATTTCTAAATAAATAATTATATTCATACATAAAATCATGAGTTTAATAAGATCGGGTTAAGAGAGGACTGGGTTGAAAATCTTCCTGGGAAATTTTACACATTCCATTATGGTGTAGATGTGCGAAAGGTATTTCGGAAATATAATATCTTATTTTGTCCTAATACTTTGGAAAGATTAGTGAGATTATTGATGTAGATAAAAATGATTTTTTTTTTTCATTCAATAGACCTACTACTTTGTTTATGTATAATACCTTTAATCTTGGTGAGAATTTAAGAACATTTAATTGATTAGAATTTATTTGTTTTCAAAATGGAACCTCTCTCTCTCTCTCTCTCTCTTATCTTGACGTCAACTGATAAGCTCGGCGCCAGGGGAATTGATTAAGCCCTTGCTCACTTACTTTATTTATTCCCTAGAAACTTTATTTCTTTCCGAAATTCGGTTGGAAACCTAATTTAATCTCGCCTTCTAAAAACCTTTGTGCGTGACTTTATCACACAGTCATTGCAAAGGCAAACATCTCCTGGGATGAGTTCTTAATCAGTGTGTATTTTCATTTAAACATCAGTTATTGTTTCCTTTCTAAAAAAAGTATTTTTTTCCTTTTTAAAGAATTTTTATTTGTTCACTTCTTGAATTTCTTTGAGTTTTTTTTTTTTTTTTTTTTTTCAATTTATTTACTGTAGATTCTTTTTCGGCATCTGAGGCCATTTAGATTAGGTCATTACATATTTCAATTGAAATAAATTTTTTTCTCCTGTGACGGGTGCGAACCCTCGACCTCTAAGCTAATATTTTACCTCTGAGTTACAGGATTTAAATATAAAAGTCAAATAATAATAGTATTTCATAGATTGTTTCTTTCTTCAAACAAATTTATTAATTATTATTACTTTCTCTTACCTATATATCTATGTTAAGATAATAGAGAAAGTATTGGATTCATGTCAAAAATTCGATTTCGAGATTTTAATGGATATACACGTTTTAAGGTCCCCTAAATCCAAAAAAGTGGTTTTCGCAACATGGTCTGTCTGTGTGTGTATGTCTGCTCTTCTGTGTGTCTCTGAACAAAATATCTCAATAACCAAAAGAGCTATGAGGTTGAAATTTTATATTTAAGTTAGTCACTCCCTTGGGACGTGACACGAAGCTTTTGAACATAATCGGCCAAAGAGAACTAGCTCTTTACTGAAGTAATTTTTCAGTTTTTTTTTCGATTTTCTCAAAATTTGCTCTAACGATTTTGATTATGAAACAGTGGCGTAGCGAGCTTTACTCGCGCCCGGGGCACAATACCTTTTTAGCGCCCCTCCTCCCCCCCCCCATTCGAAAACCATATAATATTATATGTAAAATATACAAAATTATTATATTACACTGGCACTAAATTTAAAATATATTTTTTAGAAATCATTTATAATCAAAATAAAAATTATCCAGCAATTTTTTGTTTTGCGGACCATTTGGCGCCCCTTTGTGAGTAGCGCCCGGGGCATGATGACCCCCCTTGCTCCCCCCTCGCTACGCCACTGTTATGAAATCTACAAGTTTAAAACAATAAACGGAAAGCCTTTTGAAACTAAAATCGAAATTTTGAATCTCTTTCGAAATGGAGAAAGTTCTTCATTTTACGTACTCTTTTGGATCTACATTGTAAAAACAGAATTAGGTGTATTTAAAATAACACCAATTCGATTCATTCTTGAGTAATCATTTTAGATGTTTTTCATATTACTCATTCAAGTAAAGTAAAATTACTGATAAATATATCATTATATAGACTAATTGAAATAAAAAATTCTCAATGTATGTAATTAAGAAAATATCTTATATAACAAAGGCTATTCCTATGACTTTGAATATTTCTTTTCTTGTTGAATAAATTTTACTTGAATTTTAAAATAGTTTCCCTTCCCATGAAAAAGTCAGATATGATTTTGGAAAAAGATCTATTTATTATTAGAATAAATATACTTTAAATTAATTTAATCATGATTATAAGTATACTCTTGTTAAAAAACCACGATCATCTAAATTAAACAAGTTTTATATACAGTAAATGAAATCAAGTATATCCCATTGGCTATGTATGGCTCAGTGGTAGAGTTTATGCCTCTTGTACTAGGGGTCAAGGGTTCGCGATTGGCTACCTATCCAATTGAAATAAATGGTCTAAATGACCTTCGATTGATTAAGGAGCTCAATGAGGAAAGGCAGCCAGCATAAATAAAAACTTTATTATTTCGACGTATCGGGAGGGCGTCGCTCCCATCTTCAGGAGTAGTCTATCTTTTTGGACGGTGTTTAAGACTGTTGCTCACCTGGACAGCCTATATAATATATCATACAATTGTTGAAAAATTTTGTTAAATACTATACACAACTTACATTTTGTGAATATTTGTTGTGTATACATTATAATGTTCTCCATCTCAATTGCGACAATTATTTCGTCCTGAAGATGGGAGCGACGTGCTCCCGAAACTTCGATGAAATAAAAGTTTTTATTTATGCTGGCTGCCTTTCCTCATTGAGCTCTTAATCAATCATCACCACCCATTTCTATTCTTCATGACCTTCGATGCCGAAAAAGGCCTTAAATAAAATAAAATAAAAATAATTAAGGATGCTGGGGATTATTCATTAAGATTATGGAGAAAATACACAAGCGATTGCTTTTCACATTAAAATAATTTATTTTGCAAATATTTGGGATTGCCTAACACAATCCATCTTCAGGCATCAAATTATACAAATGTGGAGATTGTTTGAATATTATAAAAGATGATTCGAGATGCTATACTGTTCAGTGCCGCAACAGGGGGGGGGAGGCGGCCCCGGGCGCTTAAAGAAAGGGGCGCTGGCAGGGTATATTATTACAAAAACATTGTATTATTCATAATGGTTAGAATTGGTCCAGGGGCGCCAGGCGCCTGAATTTGAGGGCGGCATAAATAAATTATAATCTTGACCCCGGGCGCAAGTTTTCCTTGGTCGGCCCTGATACTGCTCTTCTAAACGCTATTCTCACCACTTATAGAATGGCTTCTCATATCATATTTTATAATATTCAAACACGCTCCACATTTGCATAATTTGATGCACTGAAGATCGTTTGCGTTAGGCAATCCGAATCAATCGATGGCCATTTCCTCCATAACCTTAAATTTTATATACTTTTTTAAATATTCTTTGTTATGAATCCACTCGACAAAAACTTCAGTATTGATAGTTATACTAAAATAGATTTTATTGTTGTTGTTGTCTTTATTCGTTTGTTTTGCCCACTTCCGCGTTTTACTTCAGAAGGGCCGCCCCACATTGCACATGCACTAAGGTGCATGCATGCATGCATGGTGTTCGGGGCGCGTGACCCCGTGCCCATGACGTTCCAACAAGAGACTTGACCTAGTGCCAACAAGCGCACAATCCCATACACACACGTCCACTGGTATTTATAACAGACATCTGACTTTATACATAACTCGGCTTGCTTGCTCTCTTCTCTGTAAGTCGTTCGTCTTCTTCTCTTTTAAAACAAAGCCTTCCTTATGAACATCTCCGACGAAGATTCCTTTATGAATATCTAACTAAAATTAGATCTCTCCTCCTTGGATTCAATCGTTCAATGATTAAATAAATTATTCAAATCGATCTCTTTCTACGTTATCAATCATTTCGCCGTAAACTGATGGAAGAGATAATATTTAATCCATTTTTTTAATGATTAATTAATTTATTGAGAATTAATTTTTCTATTGATAACCAGTGACACAACCCGCTTCCCCCCCTCCCCCCGAACCCTCGTATGCTCTAGAGCAGGCATTTCAAACTCATATGATATTGCGGCCCACATCATCTATTTCGTACTAAGTTTAGGGCCGCATTATACTGTTCAAATACTTTCTCTCTATAGGACCTATATTTCATATCATCATCATATGTTTTCTGCTTTTTTTCCAGGTCCTTTAGTGGCGATTCTTCCTTCTCCATTCATCCCTTTCCTGCGCTAATCTTTTCATCCCTTCGTATCCATCTTCCTCCTTCAATTCGTCGATCATTTTTTTCCTTCTTCTCCCTTTCTTACACTGTCCTTCTACCATTCCTTCCAGTACATCTTTCATTAGGCAATTCCTTCTAAGTATATGGCCAATCCATTTCCTTTTCCTCAGAATAATGTTTTCTCCTACTCTTCTTAACACCTCTTCATTCCTCTCCTTGTCCGACCACTTGATGTTCAACATCCTTCTCCAAATCCAAACTTCAAAAGCCTCAATACTTTCCTTATTTCTCTTCTTTCATATATAGGTAAGAAAAAGTAAAAATTACTAAAATACGATTGTTAGAATGATTGTATTATGTTTTTATTAGCCGGAGGTGGGTTTTTCCACTTGTTATTAAATATATACCAAAGAACGATCTATGATAGGAACTAAATCTTTTTCCATTATTCCATTTAAATCTTTAAAAAATTATTTACTTATTATAGGCGGGTACTCTTGAAAAAAAAAGTCGAATGAAAGCAATTTAATAAAAATTAAGATCCATGATCGTCATTTTTCAACTATCTAGACCTCATGAAAGTGTAAACTACTATTTTTTTATTTGCCCCTTCAGCTGACGTAACCATTATAGAATATATTTAATTTACTTTTATCGATAGCAACCGAGGGACGTTCCACACCCTGGTTTTTCGAGCCACCTCCTAATTTTCGCGCTTGGCATTGCTTCTATGCAACGATCTTGGTAGCTGTTTCTATACTTCGTTTTCGTACCCCAATTAAACAATGTGATTTGAAGCGTTGCTATTACTATAGTATTAAAAAAAAAAATTTAAACCTTTAACTTATTTTGTTAGTTATCAATCAAATCTGAGATTTACTTGTTCATTTAGAAAAACTTATACATCAGGTTACCAAATCTAGTCTGGCTTTTCTATCAACAAACTTGATGACAGATCAATTCATCTCCATCATCGTTTACAATTTCATCAAAATGGATGTACTACAGTACAGGTGAAGCATTGTCTGGGTGTAATTTTCCGAGTAGCTGGCTGACTGACCTTATTCGTGTTCGGCAGAGATAAAATAAGGCTGGGCAATTCGCCTGAGGTCATTTCTTTAGGCCCAGTTAATGCTATTCAATGTTGCCAACATATTTCTCTTTTAATCAGCTTGAGCTTTATTATTCTCTCACGCAAATCGCTTTAAATATTTATGATTTTATATTATTATAAATTTAGCCTACATGGCTAAATATTAGGAAGTGATTCGTATCTACATTTTATATTTCATTTATGAAAATAAAATAAATTTGAAATTTTTGGCATTTATCTACTTTTTTGAAGAAACAAATACAATCAAAGGATTCACTTTTTTCATTCTTAATATTTATCTGGAAAGATCTAATTATCCGACAATCCATTAAATTGGAATTTTCTGTGTAGGCTGTATTTTATGTAATTTGTTTTTACTTTATTTTAAACATTAAAAAAAAAAACTTTTTACCCTTTTTCTATTTGCCAAACTTTTGTTTTCGATATTTTAGTAAAAAGCCAACTTTACTTCGTTTCTATAAAGGCATTTTCAAAGTTTTAGGGATTACTAAAAAAAAAAAAACTTTCTTTTTAAATTTTATATAATATCAAGATTGAATTAGATAATTACGATAACGAAAACTATCTAAAATTAAATGCTTCAATTCATAATAATAATTTACTTTTTTTCAACAAATTTATTAATCCCCATCCGTGGTTGAGAGGTTAAAACTAATGTTATTATTAATTGCTTATTGATTACCTTAAAAACAAAGGGGCATGGGTTTGGATCCCAGGCAGCCAGATGAAAATTTATTTAAATTATCAATATATAAATCAATATTTATTAATTCAAATACTCGACAAAAGTTAGGGTATGCCGCCGGGAGTCGAACTACGGATCCACCAATTTGTATTTGATATTCCCTAACCACTGGACCACGGCACCATTCGGGCACTAACTAACTAAAATTGCTTTCTGAGTTCAAATTCCCGCCGTGCTGTGATCCAGTGGTTAGGGCACACCGAGTACAAATTGGTGGGTCTGTGGTTCGACTCCCGGCGGCACACCCTAACTTTTTGTCGGGTAAAAAAAGTAAAATACCTGGTAAATAATGAAAAGCCTAAAAGACTTCAGATGCCAAAAAAACAAACAATTATTTATAATTTGAAAGTACATTTATTTCATAATAAAATGGATATCGAGGAATTTGAGCTACGTATTATTATATTGATGAAATCAAGTTTACCATTCATGAACTATTGAATTGATACTCAACCTAGTCCGATTTTAATTAAAGTTAGTCTAAATAATCCAGCAGCGAGCAATCAAGACTCGGGCAATATTTGGATGGTCCTTTATACATGGCTGATGAAAGGGTGGCAATGGCAAGATTTGGCGCAGCCAGCCAGCATCATGAATGACGGCTTGAGGACTTCTCTGGTCCGCCTTGGGCTCAGGATCGATCGGGATAGACGTGACCCGCGTAGTTAAACACCCGAAAACCAGAACAGTATAGACCCAGGGTCCAGAACTTCTTCTTTTTTTTTTTTTTGCTTGCCTGCTGACACCGCAATTCGCATTCCTCCATCAACGTATACTAACCAACGTGAAAACCCTTCTCTTGCTTTTACACTTTCCTCTTGATTTTATTAGATATCCTAAATTGGAGAATTTTTGACTTTTTATTATTATGAGAGTGATTTTAACTTTTATTTATTAAGCCCTGGGAATTTTTAACTTTAAAGTTTAAACATTTTCATTGCAATGGGGATAATATTAATAGTTTATTATTGAAATTCTTCTTAATTATTTGAAAATTATAAGAGACTAAAATTGACTCTATTTTAGATAAAGAATATTTACCATGGCGAACATAATGTTTTGCATGCTAACCTTTTTGAAACACGCCTTTCATGGGACGACATCGATCTGGCTTTTTGCATTGCGAGATAGAGAGAATTCGCAAATTTTTTACTTAAAATTTATTTATTGTCCAAAGGGATGGTTTATGGCCTATCATAAAAGACCCTCAGAACCCTACCTTGAGTAAATTCACACCGACACTGCATATATAGAGGTTAGTCAATTGGGCTGCCTAACTAGTAGGCGTCTTTCAAAAAGGTTAGGGTGCAAAACATTGTTCGCCATGGTAGGTATGTGAAAAGTGCTGCCAGAGATTTTTCTTTCGTCTCTTGAGGTAATCTGATGTTTCGGACTCATTCAACAATAAATTAAGCCCAGGCACCTACTACAATTCTCATAGACAATTAAACATACATTTAATGGTATATGCAAATTTTGTATTATAATTTTGTATGACCTACATGTATCAATCTAAACAACATTAACAATTTATCGTCCTGAAGATGGGAGCGATGCGTTCCCGAAACGTTGACGATATTTAAATAAAGATTTTGTTCTTTGCTGGCTGCCTTCATCTACCTGTTCCTGTTCATAATAGTTTGTTTTTTTTTTCTCGGGAGGGGCGATCACCCCCTCCGCCCCTCTCCTTTAATTCGTCTCTGCTATCCTCATTTATACTACTTGGTACGCCACATCCTTTCGAATTTCTAAATAAATTAAATTCTTTAGGACATATTTTATTTTGCTCAGAGGCCCACATCTTGTGGGCGACCACGAGCTACCCTAGCTGGGACTGACAGTCTTTCTGTTCTTTACATGTCTGTCCCTTCTATATTTTCAACTGGCGTCAGACCATGCGACGGCCCGGCCTGATCTATTTCTTTCGGTCGTAAAAAACCCAGACCCCGCACCGCGGGATTCGGGGAAGATAGAAGAAGAAAAAGAAGGACAATTTTATTATCATACAAAATGTCATTATTAAAAAAAAAAAAAAAGTATTCTTATAGCAATTTATAATAGTAGGCTGTTTCGATTCTATTTAAAATTTATTCATAAAAATCAAATCCCGACAGAGAGACAGAAGGCCGGTCGGACACTTAAGATTTATATATGTAGATAAATGAGCTCGTTGCTTGGTTTCGCCCAAACTTTCTTTCATTGATGGATATCTCGAGTAAAAATGTCGTACATGAATGACATGACCTTGTCTTGTCCCAGACACAACAACACAAATGAAAATATAGATGTCGACGTAAATTTAAAATGGCTTCCAATTGAAATTGATTTTTATTATGATCATAACAATTTAAGGGGAGCGTTTAAAAATTTCTAAATTGAATCTATTACATTACGTTAAATGTGTTGGCGGACAAGAAAGTTCATCCAACTTATTATCCTGTCCTACACAAAAGATTCGACCTATGAATGTCGCTCCTATATAGAAGCCACTATAAAGCTAATATATGTCTTAAATCTTAATCTCTATAGATATATAATAAAATGTAAGTTAAAAGGATAATGTCAAGATTATTCCATTTTTATAAAACAACTCGAATTATGAATTAGAAGTTAAAATAAATTTATTGGTAAGATTAAAAAAAGAATTTGATATTATTTTAAAAGCATTCTTTTTTTTCTTTATTTTTTTGGTTTTCGATTTCTTCTATGTTCATTAGTCTTCAGTATGAACTTTTCTTACTCATATCCTTAATTTCAGTGTCAATCTCACAAGGCGGAAATAATAAAACAAAGGAAAAGAAAATAGCTACTATTCTATAGTAATAGGCATAATATCAGCAATTTTTTATAATTTATTCCCAACTAAAATATTATTTAAGATAATATTATCGAGATGCCTGATACCTTTAAATTTTGATTTGGTAGGCAAAAGTATAATAATAAATTTTTATAGTAACAATATGTTTACATTTTACACTATAACAGATCCATTTTCTATGCAATAAAAAGCAACATTTTAGAAAATCAAATGGCAAATGAAGAAATTCAGCCCGGCATTATCGTTGATTTGTTTATGATATTTTATCATATTATTATTTTTATGTATATATTTTGAATTCTGGCTCGCATAACTCTATCAATATTGGTCCGGTTTGAGGCCAGGCTGGTCAATAAACATCAGTCGGCTTTGGCTGATTGCACGAAGGCGGACTACTCGCGGGTGGCCGAGGTACTCCATCTGCAACCAAGCAGACCTGGAGCTCGTAAAAATTCTCAAGAATGCTCTTTCTAATCATTCGAAATGTGGTCTGACATTCGCCAATTGCTTTAAATTTAAACAATAATAATAATAGAATGTTGAAGAAAAGATTGTGTAAAAGAAAATACTTTTAGTGGGAGATGATATTTTTTCATTTTATCGTCAACACGCCTTTAATAAAAGATAGCTCTAGAAGTGGTTCTGTATTATTCCTCACCGTAATATTAACAATATCCTTATATATAAAATTCTTGAGTACCTCGTTCTTAATTTGGTACTTGCAAATGGAATTTTGAGATAGCCTAATTTTTTTTAAATCTAGATAGAATATTTTTTCAAGATCTTAGAATATTAATTATAACTTAAAAAAAGTAATAATGTATAATAACCATTTTTAAACTTAAAATAATCACGAATATTTTAAGTGTAGCAAACAATTTATTTATGGCCCTTGAGTTATTCCTTATCTAGAACGGGAGACCTTGTAATGGCACTTATTTTGATTTCTTTGACAACTGTTTTCAAGCAAGATATGTAGAAATCAAAATTATTTTAGGTCAAATTCAATTAAAATTCTAAATCTCCATTCATGTTCTTTAAAAAGATTGTCAATTTTTTTAAATTCTCAGAAATTTAGTTTCTACTAGCCGCGCCAGCTGGAGGGGGGGTCCAGGGGGACGAAGTCCTCCGGCTAGGCGCGAAGCCCGAAATTCATTATTAGAAATTTTTTGAACATGAATGATTTTTGTTTCCTCCGCGTAAAATTATAATTAAATTTTAATAATTAACTTAAAAAATTTTGAGTTGAACCATTTTGTTATCAACACGTCATATATACTATCCTATACTAAATTGTTTATTTATTAAAAAAAACTCTCCATTTAGCCCCAGAAAAAATAATCCATCTATTAAAAACAAATACTGTTAAGATTGAAAAAAATGAATAAATAAACTAAATTATTATTTGAAAAAGAGGCAAAGAAATTTTGTCAAATTTCCTGTTTCCTGATTAAAGAATAAATGTAAATTTAGAACAGCAAGTTTATATTTTTTTTATCCTTTCATATCGTCTGAGCTCGAATATTTTTAATTTATTGTATTATTTATCATCAATTAATGATTAAAAATAATAATTTCCAATCGCCATGGATAAGTGCAAAATATATACATTCAATTCATCATACATAATACAAATATGATTTAAAAAATGCCTCAAAGTGTGGGATGTGCGGTACTATGACGCCAAGAAATCATTGTTCGCTCTTTATAAATTGCCAAGTACCTTCTCAATTTTCTCCGCCGAATTAACCGCAATCCGAGAAGCCATCAGATACATCAAGGAAGAATCCATAAAATCCGCAATAATTATTTCTGATTCACAAAAGCGCACTCAACTCACTCAATATCAAAATCAACGGCAAAATCAATAACATACAGGCCGAAATCATAACTATGATTGCACAAATTCAAGAATCCGGCAACCATTTAGAGCTTCACTGGACCAGAGGTCACAGTATGTGCCAGGGGAATCACATCGCGGATTATTTGGCAAGGAGAGCTTGCTGGGTGGGTTGTCCACTTCCATCTGGAACCCCTTGGTCCGATGTGGTTCCCTACACAAGAGACAATATTTATCATCAATGGACCCTCCAATGGAAGCATACCTCTCAGTTAAAAGGAGCAGCACTGGCCATAATAAAACCCAAACCGGCAGTTCCCTGGTTTTCCACCTCAAATCTCACAAGAGAAGAAATCACAATATTCAATAGACTCAGGATCAACCATACCCAAACAAATGGCCACTTACGCCAGATTTCAATTAACAGCCTCTCCGTTCTGCACCTGTAACCAGATTCCAGCAACGCCTGAACACCTCATCATGGAATGCCCACGTTTACAATCATCAAGAACAGCCCTCATGAAAGCAATAATCCCACATTTTAGATCTCCCCCTAACTACCACCGGGAAATATTGAAGCATGCCTCCGACACAATAGTTCAAGAAATAGCCAAATTCATTAAGACAAATGCCATCAAAATATAATAGTCCCATTCTACAATAACTTTCACCTCAGTTTTCCGAACAATTTTATTTTTGGAATGTGTTATTTGTATTATGTTTTTATATTAATGTTTCTTAGACTATTTATTTTGAATGTTTTATTTGCTATTATATGTATTTTTTGAACAGTTTTTTTAGATCTTCTACTTCCGAATGTGTTTTTGTATATGTACATGTATTTTTATATTAATTGGCTTTTATATGAATGTATTTTTATCATGTATTTTGTAAATATGTGTATGTAAAAAAAGAAAGTTGGCGGAATGACCTCTGGTCAATGGCCTGAAAGAATAAAAAAAAAAAAAAAAAAAAAAAATATGATTTAAAGAGAGAAATATTTTTTATTTTACTTCTTTTATTTATTTATTTTTTAACACACACTTTTTTCTCATTCACACTCACATTCACACACACACATACACAGTCTTTTCGGCAACTTCAGCCATTTAAGACTTTAAACGATATTCGTGTGTTTAATATATCTGTTATGGAGTCCAGGCATTCACCGGACTGCCTGGGGTCCGAACCCGCGACTTTTGGTATACGAGGTTAGCACGCTAACCCCTACACCAAGCCCCGAAGGCATTTCTTTTATTAATAACGATACATGTGAGCACATTTATTTAAATACCAATTGTTACCCAATTGATTTTAATAAATATTCACGAGACTACCAGAGAACCGATCCACACCCCTCACTCATCTCTAAATGTTATCAATATTGTCAAAATCTCTAACATCTCGACCACAGAGGAGATCAGATGAATGATTAAAGTTATTCGATTAGAATTGGTCATTATATAGTATTGGTGATGGGTAGGCAGCCAGGATTAAGAAATAAAACACGAAATTTTATCTCATCCTACTCGTCGACGTTTCGGGTGCTAATAAATAAAATAATAAAAAGCACAATAACAACACTAAATAGAAATAGTCAAAATGGTGAGAGAGTCCCAAAGTTAGAGTGTCAAGGGAGATTATTCTTCGGCCTAAACTACCACCCTGAAATAAGTTATCAATTAAAAAAAATAAATATTAGAAAATGAAACGATAAAAATAGCTCTAAAGCCGAACAACACTATGAAATCTTTCTTCAACCAAAAAAAGCGCCATCCCCACACCCGAAAAAGCCGGCATCGTCTATAAAATTGACTGCAAAGGGCAACGACATCGAAAAATGCAACGCTTGCTAAGCATAGGGTGCTCTAAAGGCATCGTCAAAGACCGAATCGGAGTAACATGAACTCTCAGTCAAAAATAAAAAAAAGATCTACAGCCCTTGCAGTACACGCCTTTTGACATTCACCACGATTTTGACTATGAAAACTTTCAAATATTATATCAAGAAAGCAACTATTTTAAAAGAAACTTTTTAGAGATGATCGCAATTAAAAAACATCCAAACAATTGTAATTATAAAGAGGACATACAAAAATTGAGTTGCATTTACAACAACTTGATTAAAAAAATGTTAATTTAACTAAGAATGGGGAGGGGGAAATATTAAAAAAAAAAGAAAAAAATAATAATTCTTTATTTGAAAGATTTGTTTAAAAATAAACTAATTAGCAAAAGCGATCTAATTATATAATTGAAAATTTATTATAAGACAAGAGAAAGAAGAGAAAATAACTACTATTCATTCTAATCGAGACTTTTGCTTCAACAACACCCTGTATTGAATGAAAGCATACTTGCTACTTAAAATTTCACATTGTAATAAAAATGTTTAAACCACACTAAATGACATCTCTTTGTTATAATTGACACCTGCTCAGTAAGTAGCAAATGAAAAGAAGTTTCTAATAACTTCTAATATTTATGTATATTTGCAATGTATATTTTTATTTTTTCTAAAATTAAAAATTGTCGACCAGGTCCTGAGGAAGGGGGCGATTAGCACCCGAAACGTCGACGAGTAGAATGAGATAAAATTTCGTGTTTTATTTCCTAACCCTGGCTGCCTACCCATCACCAATACTATACACAGTCTCCAGCCAAAGAAAAAATTTATCTGGTCATTATAGTTGTATACTTTTTGATGATCAAAAAAATGTCTTAAAATGAAATTTTTTCCGTTCGTTTCAAAGAGTCGTTCAGATCTTAACCCCTACCCATCATCATCCTCCTCCTCCTCCTACTCTTCTCAAAGGTTTCAAAGTTGTTTATTCATTTTGAACTCCTTTCAACAAAATCAAGCATTAAAATAAAATATTGGTGCGTGATTTCAAAATTTCTCTTCATTTACTAATTTAATTTTTATTTATTTAAAATTAAAATAGAAAGAATAAAATAAATAATGTACATTTAAAAAATTCCCATATTACAATTCTAATCTCTTAAATTAATCGGCTGAATTAATTGCGTTACCTTGATTTCTCTCTTAATGATCTCAATAAAGACCAATTAAATCTTAAATCTCGTTATTTATAAAAGAACGGAGGCCGCTGGACAAAAAATCCAACAGTTGATTTGCATATGTAAATCGAGCCACACATGTTTTTTGGTCAAAAGACATTGTCTCCCATTTAGCGATAGTGGGTGATCCTTTTTTGACAAACCGAACAGACTCTGAAATGATTTTAGATTTGGATGAAAATTTTTACGGGGTTTCTATGAACGAAGATACCATCCGCGAGGATTTTCTCTTTATTCTTTAATATTTTTGGGGTTTAAAAGGATAGTGGTAGAAATTTGTATATTCTTGCTTAATCGCTCACTCCTCAATTAAAAACTCATTGGTTCTATTTGAGCCGAAAAAACTTTTTTTTACCATTTTAAAACTAAAAGAGTGAACTTTTAAGAAAAAAATTGTTCCACCAAAATTTATTAAAGATTTCACATTGTTATCAACAATTGAAATCGAAAATCGATTTTAACAACAATTCCCTACAAGTATACTTTTATTATAACTCATCGCATTTCTAATGCTCCCCCAAAATTTTTGCTGATAACGGTTTTTTTAACCGATGGAGAATCAATTAGTAATTATTGAAAATCTCCGCCAGGTCTCGTGTAAATGACGTCATATCAAAAATAAGAAATGTCCGGAGGTATTGAACCACTCTTTCCAAAATCTATATTTAGATTTAATGCAGCTTTTATGGTCAAGGGTAGCTGTCTCATTGCCAAGGCTAGTTTTCGACATTTTCGCCATAAAACTGATGTTTTTCGAGAAATTTTTTAAACTAATTTTGGAGCTCTCATTCGATTTTTTGCCGGTTCTATTACGAGGCTTTTGACCTGCACCAAATGACAATTGATTTCGTCTGATCTGATTAACCGTTTAAATCTGGGGTCAAACTTAAATTAGGGAATTTGTTTAGCCGCAAGTACGGTAATGAAGCAACAAATGGTGGAAAATCTTTAGCTGAAAACTCATTCTTCTAACCGTATTTCCCATAATTATACCTCTTAAGACAGAAGAGTTATTCAAGCCGATAAACTTTTTCGTGCAAAGATTTTTTTTCTTGCCCTAGAGCATGAACGAAAAAGTTTATGGGCTAGAATAACTCCTCTGTCTTAAGAGGTATAATTATGGGAAATATACGGTTAGAAAGAATGAGTTTTCAGCTAAAGATTTCACCATTTATTTTTTCCCTACCATTTTATTTTACCGTGCTGCGGTAAATTCTAATTTGAAAGTTTAAACCCCTGTAGATTCCAAACGGCTAATCAGATCAGACTAAATGGGATGTCATTTGGTGCAGAAAGAAAACCTCTAATAGAATAAGTAAAAAAAATCCCGAGTAATTAACTCCAAAATTAGTTTTTTCTCGAAAAACATCATTTTTTAGGCAAAAAATATCGAAAAATAGCCCTACTTGTGCAACGGATAGCTACTTGACCATAAAAGCTACATTAAATCTAAATATAGTTTTAAAAAGAGTGGTTCAATACCTCCGGACTTTTTTTTCTTATTTTTGATATGACGTCATTTTACCGCATGAGAGCACTTGGCGGGATTTTTTTTCAATAGTACTAATTGATTCTCCATCGATTAAAAAACCGTTATCGGTATAAAATTCGACGTAGAATGCGGTGGTTATAATAAAAATGCAATACAGTTGGGGCCCCATTGTTAAAAAATCGATTTTAAGATTTCAATTGTTGATAACAATGTGAAATCTTTAATAAATTTTGGTGGAACAATTTTTTTTCTTAAAGTTCACTCTTTTTAGCTTTAAAATGGTAAAAAAATTTTTTTCTAGCTCAAATAGAACCAGAGTTATGAATTTTTAAAAGTGAGCGTCTAAGCAGAAAATCATCAAATTTTCACATTTTCGACCCTCGATATTTCCCAAAATATTAAAGAAAAAGAAAATCCTCGCGGATGGCTATCTTTTTTTTCGTTATAGAACCCGTAAAAAAAATTTCATCCAAATCAAAAACATGTCGGTCAGAAAGTGTTCGGTTTGTAAAAGAATCACCCATATATGAGTTTAGGGCTACTTAAAAAAAAAAAAAAGAAACGGCTACTTGATTTAGACATTTAGATAGAAATACGTTCTTGATATCAAACCAAGCCATCTTCATTAATACAATAAATTTTAATAATCATTGATGTCAAAACATTTTTTTAAAATTCGATAGGGTATATAAAAAGCACATAACATGTCATATTATGGTTATATACTATTTATCCTTTATTATTAAAAACCAAATGAAATTTTTACTACAATTGTTTGTAGATGGCCGTAAGGAAAATGAAATATTAATTCAAGGACAGTCGGCCAAAAAATAAATACGTCTGCGTATTATTCGTTTATTTGTAAATATTTCGATCCCAGTGATATGGAATGATTTTCAGTACAATCAACAGATGTCTTGCAAATCGTTACTTTCCCCTATCCAATATGCAATTTTTATTGATTTTATTAAAAAAAAAAAAAAAAATTAATTAATTTTATTTGATTATAGAAATTGCATTCATGGAATGGTCAGCTATTTTGTCATATTTGATAGGAGAAAGTAACGAATTGCAAAATATCTGTTGATTGTACTGAAGATGATTCCATATCACTGGGATCGAAATATTTGCAAATAAACGGATAAAAAGCAGAAGTATTAATTTTTTGGCCGACTGTTCTTTGAATTAATATTTGATTTTTACAAGTCTAGCCAAAATACCATATCAAAAGTTTTTGTCATAACAATATATAGGTGGTGATGAGACTTAACGCTAAGGAATATTAAGAAAACTGAGATTATTGTTTTATTTGATCTTAGAAAATTTTTATTTATTTTAAATTCCTTTAATTCAAAAAATGACTCAAAACAAAAAAAGCTCTCTGACTTAACGCTATTATTAGTATAGTACACTTCTTATCATCACTACAGCAATAAGGAGGGCTTTTTGCTCCCCTCATTTGGGTGGGGCTTGCAGAATTTGTTACTCATTGTTTATGCTTGGCAAAAGCTGGCTTGCCCTGTTTTTGCATTGAACATAACACGGTCAAGTGGAATCGATAGATGGATCAATCGATTCTGATTGAATATTCTCTCTCTCTCTCTCCATGGAGAGAACAACCCTCGATGACATCATCTTCCCTTTTGTTCCTTTTATTTCCCCCTTACAATCCTTATCCTTCCTCATTCATAGAACCACCCATTGATTCATGCACGAATGACACGCTTTTGATGGTGGCGTTCGATATTGGGCCAAATTCACTACAAGTAAATAAACCAAATTATAATTTTTTTGAAAGGGCTTTATTTTATTTAAATTATATTTACTAATCATCATTGCTTTACTTCGATAATAAAGCTTTCAAAATAAATATTTAATACACTTTACTTTCTCTAAAAATTCATATCAAAAATTCGAGATTTTAATGGAAATACAGGTTTTGAGGCCCTATGAGACTAAAAAAGTAGGTCTTGATGATGTTAAAAGTCAGAAGATTTTTTTTTTTTAATCTAACATATGTCTTCTCTTTGTTACAGGTGAGTCGATACTTCCATTCAAGAGTTAGTTACCTGAGAGATTACGTGAGTTATTATATTTTGAATAAATCTAAATCAGGGGTTTTCATAATTGTAATCAGGAGTTTTGAAATAAATATATTACATATTCTTTTTTTTTTTTTTTTGTTAAAAAGTTTTTAAAAATGTTGAAAGCATTCCTGTATTCCAACATTGCTGCTTACACCGATTGCCTCCGATTTAATCTAACAACTATTGACTGAATTCTTCTTGTTTCCTTTCTTCAACATCTCTACTCTACAGCCATTACATACCCCTGCTACAATTATTATTAGATTTAAATTTATTTAAAGGTTTTATCATCCTCTTTCGTCTTATAATTAACATTAGAGTTTAAATGTGGAAATGAAATTAGCGAAAGCTCACTCTTGTAATATATGTCGAGGAAGCGCAGAATAATTGAGATTATAGACTCTTGGTGGGGAAAAATTTGGTTGCTCTCAACATTTTCGAGTAAGGTTGGAAGTTTTAATATTCCGAAAATGCCTTGACTTTAAATAATCTTATCTACTATTTTTGATAATAAATTAGTGCTAAATAAATAATTATTTATTAACTAGGTAGAGCTTTGTTTGAAAAGGATGGAATTTTTTCAATCAATACTCAAATAGAATATTCATTAGCCAGTCAATATATCGTTTAAGATAGCAAATTTGCGAGATATGTTTGTGTTTAAGATTGGGCAAAATTGCACCCCCTGGAGGGGGGGGCATTATTGCTCCGTCTTTATACAGGACTTACAAGGAGTCCCCACGGGTTGTGGGTCACCGATTTTTTTTCAAACTCGTAGGATTTGAAGATTAGTATCTGGACATCAATTTCCTAAAGCAGTACGATGCACTACTCAAGAACACTCAAGAAAATCGACTTTGAAGACTATCAAGATTTCCGAGTTCTATAAGTTTGCATAATTTTGTTTATATGTAAACAGTGTTTGGTTGCCGAGAAAGTAAGCGCAACAGTTCAGTAAACAAGGAGTCGATAGTTCGATTCTTGTTGCGGACATTTTTTTTTTTTTAATTTCAATTTTTTATCCGTATATACAGTATCTCTCATATTAATTTTTTTTAAATTGAAATTAAATTAACAAATATTTTTTCAATATAAATTAACTTCTTTTATTTTTAATTACCACTCGCTACTATAGTTTTCACCGCCGTGTTGGTTTATCGACTAAATTCTTATATGGCCTAAGTTGCCGAAAAGTGTGCATGTGTGTGTGATTGGAAAATTGTGAGTGTTTAAAAAAAAAAGATATATGAAAATATATCCAAGACGATTCGTCTTATTTAACAATAAGGTCTTTTTTATTTTTATACCAAATTTCAATTTAGTATAAATATTCGTATTTTCAGTGTGCAACCTGTTGTAATTAAAAATAAAAAAATGTTAATTTATATTGAAAAAATATTGGTTAATTTAATTTCAATTTTATAAATGTTAATATGAGAGATACTGTATATACGGATAGAGAATTGAAATTTAAAAAAAAAATGTCCCCAACAAGCATCGAACTTGTTTCTGGACTGTTGCGCTTACTCTCTCGGCTACCAGGCACTGTTTACATATAAACAAAATTATGCAAACTTATAGAACTCGGAAATCTTGATAGTCTTCTTCAAAGTCGATTTTCTTGAGTGTTCTTGAGTAGTGCATCGTACTGCTTTAGGCAGGGGCGTATATAGAAATTTTTTTCGGGGGGGGGGGGCCCGAACTCAAAAATTTTTCTGCTGAAAATTTTTTTTTTTAAGAAATCATATTTTTTTTCACACGAAATTTTTTGCGGAACAATTTTTCTATTGCGGAACCAAAGTTGTCCATCCTGCGGAAAAATTTGTTGCGCTGATGTCTGTATATCCCTATATATGTATATGTGTTTGGGAAATTTCGGGGGGGGGGGGGCGGGGGCCCCCTCGCTCCCCCCCCCTTATATACGCCCCTGGCTTTAGAAAATTGATGTCCAGATACTAATCTTCAAATCCTATGAGTTTGAAAAAAATCGGTGACCCACAACCCGTGGGGACTCCTTGTTAGACCCGTGATTCTTCACGAGATTTTCGCTATGATCGAAATGTTTTTTTAATTATTTACTTTGAATACCCTTCTACCCCCGTTTTTTGATTCTCATAATTTATTTAAAACATTTTTAAAATATTCCATTTTCCCGGATTTTCATTCCCTTCTTTCTTTGGTCTCTCTCATCTTACAATTTCACACTATAATAAATTCATGAAGCACTTATCTAATAGTCCTTAAGAGGGTGCTAGAAGTAATAGAGTTATCTTAAAATTGCCTTTATCGAGACTTGACGCTTATTCTCTCTCTATTTGTGAATTGTGAATCACTCCCTTAAATATAGATTAAGGATTCCCTTTAGATATGAGCCAAGTTACAGATAGATATTGATTTCCTTTTTTTTTAGAGATCCAAATTTTTTGAATTTAAAATATTGTCTTAAAATTTTTCAATTAATATATAGGCTACCAAATCACTTTTTACTTGGAGTTTATGATAAAAGGAGATTCGATGTTCTTATTTATTTGCATATTTCAAAGTATCAGTATTTATTAGTTATTAATTAATCTTCTAGGTGTTTTCTGATATTCGATTTATTTCTTTCATTTTGTTTTTATTTTCCATTGTAAATGAGAATTGTATCTTTTGGTCTTGATAATCCCTTTCTAAATACACACACACACACATCACTCATTCTCCCTTGTTTCTTTCTCTTTCATTGAGGTTCTGGCCCATTCAAGTGAAGACCCATACAAATATTCTCATATCCATCAGAGAGAAAAGGATGCGCGTCCGTCTATCAACCCTTGGGAAGTAGGGATTCATGCTACTTTGTTTAGCAACCTAGGGTTCCAGACAGAGTGCAATCAGCAACCGAGGGGAGGAATTGTTCTGGGCAGGCCACGTGCCATCCGCCCTTTATATAATTAGTCCAAACACACCTTTGAATCCCACATTATGCACCCTCTTCCTTTTTTCCTCTCCGAAACACATTGCAACGAAACTATCAACAAGATGGATGGCAGGAATATAATTTAAGGTTTCGGTTCTCGAGCAAACGTTTTGAATAATTACTTCTTAATTAGGGTATACTTTAGTAAAATTTTCGTGAAATGTCGGAATATATTATTTAAAAAATATGTCAAAATTGATAAGTTTTTTTCCAGTTTATTAAATTATTTTCAAAAACAGAGACATATAAATTGCAGAGGTGGAGAAAAATCTTCTTTCCTCTGATCATTCCAGACCCATGCCTCCTCTCCCCATTTTTTATTTTAAATGGGTATTTTCTGAAGCCTTATTATGGACCTTTTAAATGATTTAATAATTTATTTACGATACATTGATCCATACACATTTATTTACACCATTTCGTATCAAACCACTCCCTGGCTTATACTGTTATCAAAATTGCCATTTTTATCTTTATCGACTCAACCAGAGGAGGAACTAATTTTTCACTAGGCTCTTTTTTGTTTGTTTTCACATCGAAAACAAATATACACCTGATTTTCTTTTATGAAATACATTTCTTTCCAAATTTTGATTTAAAAAATATCCTTTTCTCTGTCTCGGTTGCTTGCTTCTTCTTACTTAATTAGGTATCTAATAAGAAAATTAAAAAAAAATAATAAATAAATTTTAAAGATTTTTTATTTCTATATGGGGATGTGGGTAATTTAAATAACCAACTTACAGGCCTGAGAAGACCGAGGTCCCCCTGACAAGTCGCGTCACTCTCCAAAACCTCACCCAATGAATAAATGATAAATTAAAAAAGTAAAATTTATATAAAATATTTCTATCAGCATTTACAATTAACAAAAAAAAAAGTTATTTAAATTTAGTTGTATTTTTGACTTAAAGCCTCCATTATGAAAAAGAGGATCTAGGTGCGTGAGAAAGAGGGAGGAAAAATAAAATGAATGAATGAATAGAACCAATGAAGAACTGTTTAAGTTCATCTATAAGAACGCTAAAACTTAATTTCAATACAATTTACATATTCGACAAAAAAATTAATTGATACAGGACCAAGGGAGGGAAAAAAAATTAATATCTCGAATAGCAATCTTATAATTATTTGTAATTTATGAAAATGTAAGACAAGCTCAATAGAAATAGTTTTGTGGTTAGCAATCTAGTTCAATTTTTATAAATAACCGTTATGTTGTTATGACATTATGTGGTGACGGGAAATTCATTCGTTTCTTAATTCCACATGTGTGGTGCAAAGTGGACCGAAAAACCTCAGGGTAATTTATTCTACCTAACATAACATAATAATAAAGTGGGGCAGCAGCGTCTTTCGAATTATTTCTCATTTATTAAATACTTGCTTTTAGAGCAATAAATTTGATTCATAAATTTTTCTTATACAATACAATATAATAATAAATATACTTTTTTCAAATCAAAAATTCTTATTGGTATTGTTCCACATTCTTGTTTCGTTTTTTATTTCTTTAAAATAGAAAAGTTTAGTCTGAAATATGATTCTTTTTACTTTCTCTTATCTATGTAGGGGTCTATGTTAATATATAGAAAGAAAGTATTGAATTCATGTCAAAAATTCGATGTCATTCGATATTGACGTTTTGAGTCCAAAAAGAGGTTTTCGCTACATGGTCTGTGAACAAAATATTTCAATAACGAAAAAAGCTAAGTGGTTAAAATTTTATATTTATGTTAGGCACCCCCCCCCCTGAGATGAAGCTTTTGAACAAATTCAGTCAAAGAGTACTAGTACTTTACTGATGCATTTTTCAGTTTTTTTTTTTTTTTTTTTTTGATTTTCTCAAAATTCGCTCTAATATTTTTGATTAATATTCATAAATCAATTATTTTTTAGATGTTCTTTAAAATGTATATTCTCATTTTACTCTTAAAATTGTATGAAGACCCCTTTACTCTTGTACTTTTTTTTTTTTATACCCCTTTTCACTGCAGAGGCCATTAGGGTTTTAATTTTTTACATATTATTAAATTTATAATAGTATCGATGGCTACCGGGGGACGTTCAACACGCTGATTTCAGGGAGTCACCAATCCCAGATTTCGCCGCGCTTGGCATTGCTTAACAGCAACGATTGTGGTGATGTTCTCTACTCCGTTGCCAGCCCCCGCACTCTTGTACTTCATAGCATAGGAGAATGCAGAACAAAATATAAATATTTTCCCATGTTTATCAATTTTATATCTTGAATTCTAATATATAGGCGGAAACTAAATATACCTCGACACAAAAAAATCTGGCTTGACAAGCACAGGACACAACTTTCTCTTACCAAATACAAGAGAAAGTTGCGTGCTGTGCGACCATCACACCAGATTTTTTAAATAGTATATACTGTAGTATTAGAAAAATCTGACAATGAAAGCAGAGGCAAAGCTCTTGTTTTTTGATCATATTGTCATGTGGTCTTTTAATCTTAATTGAAAGAAAAAAAAAATTTGATCAATTATTAAATCTATAATTGAATTTTAATTGATTTATTGCTAAATTAACTCCGCCTTTGGAGAATTAATTTTAATTTCGCCTTTGAAGATTTTTTTTTTTATAGACCCACCCAATGGACATGCCCCTAATTGGATTTTATCCAACTGTTGCTGTCGTTGATGACAACAGGAGGCCTGGTTGAAAAATTGAGGTTGCCATAGGCAACTGCCCTAAGGGACCGCGTGTTTTCGAGTTCCCCTTGCGCTCTTAGGGTGCCACTTTCAAAACAAAGAGGGCACCCGAGAAAAGTAACTAACTAACCACCAGAATCTGTTGATCCAAGTTAATATCTATCAGCTGTCGAAATGATCAAAATTAATTTTTCTTTCGATTCGAAATACCTATAATGAATTCATTTTAAATTTATACTGACTTTTGAATAAAATTTTCCATCTTGAAATAGTAAGTTCTAATTAAAATACGTATAGCCTAAATGAAGATAGGTAAAATGACCTCTAAATGCCAAAAAAACAAAATAGGCTCATTAATTTATTTTAAAATTATCAGAGTATAAATAATATTATTGTTATCTTTGGGTTGAATAGACTGACGGTTTGTTTTAATTTTGACCAAAGCAAATATTATTTATGAAAATGTTACCAGAAGCTTTAGACCCAGTATTTTATCATTCAATTAAATGTTAACTTAATTTAATTACAATATTTAAACCGGAAAGTTTTTTGAGTAGTGAAATTTCAGATATTTTAATTCTCTTTTTTGTTTAATATTTTTTTTTTAAATTATATTCTATTTTTTGACTCAAACTAATCATCATATATTTACTAATTTGACCTTTTTTTTTTTTTTAAGTCTTTCGGTTTCTGGACCCCGTTCTTTTTTTTTGTAAGCTTATTTATTTAAGATATTTGACTTTTTACAAAATCAATAATATTTACAGCACAATAGAAGTAGTAGTTGAGAAAAATCCAATTATTGATGCCTTCTGACTGGTGTTCAACTGTCTTCTTCATTAGGGCCGCCAATCCAGACATTATAGGCCTTGTTTGTTTGCAACGATCTTGGTTCGTGTTTGTTATTCTTTCTTTTTGCCGGTTTTATTACTTTTTCGTATAGTATATAAAGAGAAATTATTGGTAATCGTTAAAAAATTCGACTTTGAGATTTTGATGATTCTCCACGTTTTAGACCTCCCTGAGTCCAAAAAAACCATTTTGAGCATTGGACATAATGTCTGTGTGTGTATGTGTCTGTGTGTGAACACGATTGCTTAAAAACCAAAGCAGCCAATTCGTTGAAATTCGGTGTATACCGAGGTATTTTGAATCCTAACCCCCGGCCGGGCTCCCCCCGGCCCCCCCCTTATCTTATTCAAATATTTAGATCAAGAAAAATATTTAACTATAAATTTTTTTTTTCTAAGATATCCTATATATAACAATAACTACTTTTTTTTTTATAAATACGTATTTTTTTCATAATATCCTATATTTACTATAATAAACTTAAATGTTAAACTGGAGGTCGGAATATAAATGTAACCTTCAATCAAATGTCACTAATAAAATGCCAATAAAAAACAAACAAAAAATGCGTAATTTTTTAAATGGATTTTTTGCCATATTTAGTTAATTATAATTTATTCCGGATTAATTAACAAAAAAAGTGCATTTTCTGTGCAAGAGATTGAGTAATGCGATGTATGTTTAGTAAATGTTAGTCATAATATTATATTGTATAATAACTTTGACTTATCATCATTTATTTCTTTTCCGCATGTCTCGAATTTCAAAATTCTTTTTTCATTTAACAATCCAATTAATTTCGTTTTTGTAAAAAGGAAGCTTTCAAAAGAGTAAAAAAAAAAAAAAATAAATAAAATAAAGCTCTGTTAAAACCTTTTCGTTTTTAAAACTCAAACTCTTTAATTGTTTGATGATTTTATCATCCATTTCTCTCTCTCCATTTTCGGATGGAATTTATTACCTTGGGCTACTATTATTTCCCCTGAATGAATTATCTGGTCGCGTGCCTTCAACCGAACTCATTTCAAATTTATTGGAAATAGATCTAGTTTAATCCATCATTAGATTCCCTTAAAAAAGCTAATAAGAGATAAAAAAGATTCTTTATAACCCAAACTTTCTAACCTCTTAACAATTTAGAATTTATTATTATTATTGAATAGGGGATTGTATTGAAACAAAAACATAAAATCGATTCAATTTTAAGAGGAAAGTAAGGGATTTTCATAAATAAAAAAAATAGAACAACTTTTAAACAAAGTTGAATTCATGCTAAAAGTTAGTTAATAATTTATTAATACTAGCTAGAGTAGCCAAAAACATGATTTCCTCTAGGTATAATATAACCAAAATGGCTGTTGAATATTTTAAAATTTTGAGGGGAGGAAACAAGGAAATTAATAATAAAATTACTCTAAAACCTCGGTGGTTTTAACCTCGATTAAACATCTTTTGGTAGCTGAAAGCTTTTAAGGAAAATATAAATAAAAAAAAATTTGGAATTTTAGATTTAAAGAATCCAGGTGCACAAATTTAAATAATAAAAATAATTACAACCCCATTTTCTTACCTATTATTTATTACAACGTGCTATAGAATAGGTTGTAAATATGTAATTCAAATTAAAAAAAAAAAAAAAATGGACAAAGCTATTAGCCGATTTGTTAAAATTCGAATGAATACAACCTGGGTCTCATTATACATTTTTTATGCCTGCTTCCTGTCTGCCCTCTGGACAAAACAAAATTTATAATGGTATTTTAATTATATAATATCAAGATTTAGGGTAGAAAACAAGGAATTTGAAAGTGTTAAATGAAGTTTTTATTAAATTTTGGGTGGGTTTAATTTGATGAAATTACTGACAATGGATTAATAAATCATTGGATTTTTTAAATATTTTTCTGTTACCTTATTATTTAATTTATATAAATGATTTATAAGGATAGCTAGGATATTTTGAAGCAACAGATTTATCCTAAATTGGTCATTAAATCAAACAGACGTCTATCTTTTAGAAAAAGCAACCAATTTTACTTGTCTGTTGTGATGGTTGCCTATTATCAATTTGCTTATAAATAATTCAACGATTAAAAATAAATTTACCCAAGATTGCAATGATTGTTCATTTTCAAAAGAAAAATTATAAAATTTGCTTTAGAATCTATAATTATAGATGATCGTGTTATTTATATTAAACTTAAAACTTGTTAATTTTTACTTTCTCTTATCCTATATTTTTATATGATTTCTTTGCCGAAATGTAGTTGATTAAAATATCAAAAGAGAATATATTTGTTTTTGTAATTAACACTTTAAAAAAATTATCTGATGTTTCGGGTTGTTCAAACAAGCCAAACAAGGTCTGGACCATTTAAGAGTAATGCCGCCGACACTCTCTTCCTCCCTCCCTTTTAGGGAGAAAACAGTGATTCTTCTACAACATGAAAAAAAAAATTCTCCCACCCTCGCTTTACATAATATTCATTCATAAATAATAATTATATTTTATTAAGGTTATGACTTTGCTTAAACTGACATGTGCGTGTGTTTGTGAATGAGATGAATGAGTCTGCGTAGGCGGCAGTTGGACACTTTTTCTTTCTATCAATGTTTATGAAAGGACATCCAATGCTGCTGAGGCATCTTTCTAGGTCATTTATTATTACAACCCGCCGCGCCCTCACTTTCATAAAAGTTTTATCAATTTTATAATTAATTATTAATGCTCTAATCAAAAACTATTTTTTATTTAAAGAGTGAATTTTACAAATTAAAATTTTTTTACTACTGTCGAAAAGTAAATATTATTTTCTTGAATAAAGTCAATTTCATTAAACGTTTCAAATCCATTTGATTTTTAGAAAAATAATAAGCTTACTGTTAAAAAATGGTAAAAAAGTTCATAAATTGTGGGATAGTAATAGTTGTCATTAACAAATATTACAAATAAATTTTTCCCAAAAAAAAAAAAAATATTTTTCTCAGATCTCGGGGGGGGGGGGGTAATTATTCCCTTTACTCCCCCCCCCTAGTATAGGTCATTGATTGACATATGTTACAATCACAGTATAATATAGTATTTTACATATTCTAAAATCGGTGGCCGAAACGTTACATTTAACAAATAAATCACAATTATGATAAATATACGTAGCCTATATTAATATGTCCAAAAATTTAAAAGTAAATTTTGCTAAAATAGTTTTTGGCAAAAAAGTCGAAATTCGATAGAATTCATTTTATCAAACATAATAGAATTTTCGTTCTTCACTAGCTGCTTAGTTTAGTTGTGAAAACCCCTACTATTTTATTATCATACAAAAAAGAATTACGCTCTTACATTCATTTATATTCATTGAATAAAATGACCTCAATTTACGAACCTCTATTTATTTATTTAAGTCCCAGTTTTATTTTATTTCCCCTGTATTTATTCAATTTTCCTCCAATTGAATTTTTAAAAGCTATTGAAAAGATTTAAAGCTTTTTGGGAATAAACATCTATTCACAAGTGAAGAGAGAAAGAAATTTCAATTTCTTTTAAACCTGGTAATAAGATGTGTGTGTGGGGGGGGGGGGGAATTTGCGCTTGAGAAATAGAAAGAAAAAAACCTAAAATAAGATAAACTCAGAAATTCGTAGCACGTGATGCTGTGGACAGTTTGATTGAGCACCTGTTTTAATTCCACTTTAATATTTTGAGTCTTTCGTATGATTTATCACAAATCTCAGGATGTTTGCAGCTAAAAGAGAAAAAGAAAAAAAAACGCATAAATTACTTTCTACGATAATGCAAACTTCCTTTATAACTCAAAAAGATAAGAAATGGAAATGTCTCAATTTTTTACCATCGGTTTGAGGGTTAAAAGAGAAAGAGATTCCAGAGAATAATCTATTATGAAATTGTAATTTAGAAACATCTATATGTCTTCAGGTAAGACGGGCGGAAATTTAGGCAATTTTTCACATTTTTTTTTCCATTTTTTCATTTATTTATTTTTTTTTTTAAATTTATGATAGAATATGAACGGATTTAATTTAAGCCCATATATGATTTTAAAAACGAAAGTAAAGAAAAGCACAAGGTTAATTATATCAGAAATATTCATGTTAGCATACATTACATTAGAACCTGCGTTAAAATAGGAATAATTAATTATAAATATTCCGGAGATATAGTTGGTTTATGGATTTTCAACCAATAAGGAAAACATTACTAGCTAAGAAAGAGCAAACATTTGAACTTAAAAACTTAATTAACTCATTAGGCCCATAAAAGAAGTTTCCAAAGTGTAGCCTATACCATTATCAGAACTAGTTTAAAAAAGCGAGAAAGAAAATTCAAGTGCTCTATGAAACTTTAAAGACCAATGAATAGCATATTCTGAAATTAGTAAAAACTACATTTCCTCCTCAAATTGAACATTTTCTTTATTAGACTAAATAATAATGAGGAAAACAAGGCAGCACAAGCAAAGAGGAGATAAATATATGAAATAAAGTATTAGTTTATCTCCTGCAACAAAATTTTATTCAATTTTGGCTACATAAACGTGGACAAGTGACAATTATTTAAGCCTATCTTAGGGGAGTTAATTCTCTATCTTGGGATTTATAAAATTATCCTGATGAAAACTCGAAGCAAGGTTGAAACGTCGACAATTTTATTAATTTTAATAATACCAAACTTGCCCGGGAGCCGTGGCTCAGTGAGAAGACATTAGCCTCTCGCACCGGAGTCCCGGGTTCGCTTCCCGTCCCAAGCGAGAAAAATTTATTTCATTTGATTTGACTACAAATCATTTGAAATAAATAGGGATGGGATCTAAATGGCCTTAGATGCCGAAAAAGACCTTAAAAAAAATAATACCAAACTTTCCCTGAAGTTTTTTTCCCATGAATAATATAGTTTTTTTTTTACCTATATCAGGTATATAGAGAGAGTATTTTTTTTTTTTATGTAAACATTTTATTTTCATAAAAGAGAAAAATCTGGTGTGACTGTCGCACAGCACACAACTTTCTCTTACCTTCGGTAATCGAAAGTTGTGTTCTATGCTTGTCACACTAGATTTTTCGTGTCGGGATATATTTAGTTTCTGTTGATTCGTATATAAATAAAATTCAAGATGTAAAATTTATAAATATGGGAAAATATTTATTATTATTATTATTTTATTCATATTTTTTTTAATAACTCGCCTTTCTCTTTTTATTTTGTATAAATTTATTTATAGGTGTTAAAGCCCGCCGAAGGCGGGCTTTTCCACTTCCCAGGGTGGTGCGGAAATGGATCAAATTTATTCTTGCTCACTGTTTGGAAATTTTGCAATTGCTCGCCGAAGGCTCTTTGCTCAGGGACCCACTTGTGGGTACGTGGATGGCGACCACGAGCTGCCCTAGCTGGGACTGGCAGTATTTCTGTTCTTTGCCTGTCAGTCTCTCTCCTTCTATATTTTCAACAGGCGTCAGACCGTGCGACGGGCCGGCCTGTTCTCCTTCCCTGTCGCAAAAACCCTCCCCACCGACACTCCACCTACCAGCCGACCCCGCACCGCGGGAATAATAAAGGCGAAGAAAGAAGAAGAAGAAGCTCGCCGAAGGCTCTCTGACTTAATGTTTTAAATTTTCCTCACTGACTCAACTTCCTCTATCTCTGGCCAATCAGCGAGAGAGAATGGTAAACAGGAACATAACGGAAGTCAGTGGCTAGCGCTTAATATTTTAGTATGATTTTTAAATTTATTTAAGGTATTTTTCGACATCGGAGACTTTTTAGACACCGTCCTTATTGTATTTATTTTAATAAGAATTTTTATTTTATTTAAAATTCCCCTACCTTGGGGAGGGGGGGTGATCAAAAGGCATCGCCTTACCCTCCCTCCTTTCCCCCTCAGCGCTCAGAGTGGGGGTAGACGCCATCAGCGCGCGCCTACCGTGTCAGTAGCCGATCGGCCAGTGAACATCTAACAAACTAGTGTCTTTTTTATGTGTGCTTACAAAAGTTTTCTCATTTCGTTGCTCCGTAAATTTCATTTTGTTATTATACATAAATAACACATCCTAATCATTTTTGTTCCTATCTGCGAATGCATTACTTCCAACTGCAACCCCTTTGCTGCAACCTCTTTGTTTCCTCTGGCACTCTCTCCGTTTGCATTCCAGCATTCTCCTTTATCCAGGTATTTTATATAAATATTACAAAGATTATTAGCATAATTAATTATTCGGAAATAGTATATAAATATAAACAACTAATATTTGAAAAAAATATAAAGGAATAGTTTTTAAAAAGATGCATTAATGGCATTGTAGTATTCTCTTTATAATATCCTTCAGCCATTTTTGTCGCTTTCCGTTCTCCTCCTTGTAGCAACCATTTGTCACCAGAGCGCTCTGGTATCGCCCAAATAATATAATTATTTATATTCTCATGTCCAAAAGAGAAATTAATTAATGTTAAATGAATAATGGAATGAAAAAAGAGTTCGGCTTATTTATTATTCTTCTCATCTGTAAAATAAAATTGAACCAAGTTTATTATATTTTAATAGAAAATTTTAATGCAAAATCTATAAAAAATTGTTTAGTTGTTAATTATACTGATATGGTAGGTGCCTAGTAGAAAACATTCTAGCATGCATGAAATTTTATTGCGCCAGTGTATTTTTTGGGAATTAAACCTTCCTAATTGTGAGATATTCTTTATTTGATTTTGGTATTATGCATTAAAATTATCTTTGATAATATAAACTGTTAATCCTTTTAAATAAATATAAATTGAAAGAGTAAAGAGGTTATATATAATTTCAAAGAAAATAAAAGTTTTATTGCTTTTTTTTAAAAATGTTTTTCATTCATAGACTTTTCGGGGGCTATCAACTTTGATCTCATTATCTTAAAATCTATAAGATTATTTTAATCGTTTCTTAAGTGAACCTTTGGGTTTATAAATCCCTCATTGCACTTTTTGCACTCTACAACCAAATAGTACGAAAGAAAAATAAAAAGGATTTGTCCAAAAGTTTTTTTTTTCCATTAATTTTTTTTTAAAGGTTTTTTATTATTTTATGACTAATGATTAAAAATAAACTCTTTCATTAGTGTTGTTATGTCTGTGTATTTAAAGGGGTTTAGTTTAGTTCAATGATCTTGTTAAGGTGGCACATCTGCGCTCTGCTCCGCTCGCGAGCAGTTCGCGGCTCGTGTTCATTGCTAGTTGAAATTATTTATTTTGACGAACCTGCCGCGATTCAAAGAGATGGATCGCGGCGAGCGCTCGCGAGCATCTCAAAACAACAACAAGCAGCTCGCGAGCGGAGCAGAGCGCAGATGTACGCACCTTTAGACAGATGATTTAATAATATAAACATAAACAAAAGGACAACTCCGCGGGCTTGCTGTAGTTGCTAGCGCGTCTGCCTTGTATATACTAAGGGTCGAGGGTTCGGATCCCAGTCAGTCTGATGATTTTTATTTAAGCCATTTAGATACCAAATGCCTGGATCCCAAATACATGTATATTTGTCAAAAGTCTTATATGGCAAGGCTTGAGTTGTCGAAAAAACTGTGTTAATGTGTGTGTGAGTGTGGGTGTGAATGAGAAAAAAGTGTGAGTTAAAAAAAAAATTTATTGAAATAAATGTATTATTTGACATTTCTATCTGGATCCCCGTTTATTTCCCCGAGGTGCTTTCGTGCACGAAGACACACACCGGCCAACCCAACCGACCTCTGGCCGTAGCCATCTACCGGCACCCCGTGAAGTTACATCATTTCCTATCTCTATCTCCTCCTCCTGCGTTCATTTATAGCTAGTCAACTAATCCTTATTTCTGGTTCCAACCGGCTCCTTATAACTAGCCTCTTCTATGCTAGGGAGGATGTCCTAGTTTGAGGAGGGACTCCCTCAGCACCGACGTGTAGTGTAGCCTACTCCTTTCGAAGAATGCATCACTGAGTGGGAACATTCTTGACGTCCCTTCCACAGGACGAGATGTCACAGCAACTCCCTGTCCTCGTAGAGTTGCCTTGAGGGCTATTGTGGTGGGATCCATTATTCCAATCCAGTGCCTGCTTGAGGATGTGTTTACATTAAATAAATATTTAATGAAGATTCTGGGACGGAGGTTTCTTCAAATTATAACTTGAATATTTTTTTATAGGCTCTGACGATGATTAAATATCGAAACTGATCTTTGCAAAGCAGTCAGCCTCAACTATTAATAAAAAATTGAAAAAAAAGTTTTTTAAAATTTTATTTCAATATACACCTACCGAACAACAGTAGAGGCGGTGCCACTGCGGCTATTCAAGTTATAATTTAAATAAATATTTTTATTTAATGAAAAATCCCGCACGCCAAGGATTTGAACAGGGATCTTCTTTGTAGAAGCTGACACCATAGCTCACTACACCAGCGAGCCCCCTATATAGATGTAAGAGAAAGTAAAAAGAAAAGAAAAAACCTATTTGATATTCTTTAAAAATAAAACTCCACGATGTTTTTCAATGGTTTGAATAGGAAATGCCGAAATAACTCAACAGTTGCTTCCAAGCTTTAGATAAAGAATTAACCAAGCAAGCAACCCTCAAACCATAAGGGCGGTTCCTTATTTATTTGTATGCCTCTGACTTGTAACCCGTTAATGATCATCATGAGTAGCAGTAGCATTTGTCCTGTTATGGTTGTTTAAGCACAAAGGAAAGAAAAGAAGATGAGAGATCACGAACTATGGGGGGATGAAAAATTCAAGTTTGAGATGCTGTCATCTTCGGAAACGATAAAATCATTTAACGTCTAAAAGGATTATTAATCATTTATATGGCGATGGGAAACTTTACAAAACTTAAATTTTGATTAATTTATCGTTTCGGAAACTTTGATAAAATATCAAAAAGTGTCACTTCTTATAAAAAAATATTTTTTGATAAAAATATATTAAGCTGATCATAATTCTTAAAATAATTTATTTAAATCAAACATCGTTGGCCCTGTAAAAATGTTTTTCATAATAATATACGCCAAACATTGCACTTTTCAAAAATATTCTGATAATGATTATTCTTTCTTTAGAACAATCCCAAATAGTAGTTACCTTGGGCTTTTGAAATTAAACATGGGAACTTGGTTTTAAATACAGAAATTATTGATATTCTTATAAATAGGAAGAACGTTTGCACAATTTTGTTTGATCTATTAAGTCGGCGAAAATCACGATTATATGTTTGAAGAGAGCTACTTGAAGTTTTAACAGAGAATTTCTACTAATATTTGTACGGAACATGGGCGTTGCTCAAAGTTACCAAAGGCTTTTAAAAAATCTTCTTAATAAGAGTATAATTATATTTACCTCTTGCCAGATTCCACACCTCTAAAATCTTTTTCTCTTGGGAATATACTATATCAAATATTTATTTTTGAGAGAAAAATATTGAATTTTTTCTAATAACACCATACTATTTTATTTGGATTACATAAAAAATTATGTATTTCCTTTTATTTTCATCGATCATTTTTTTTAAAGTTATTAAATTAATAATTAATTTTTATCAAAAAATTGAAAAATTTTACTGGATTGTTCTACCTTTTATTAAAAGTTTTTTCCAAATAGAAATTATTCCTTGTTCTAAAATATCTGTCAATGATTAATTAATTCAAAATTCATGACAGGAGGTTCTCCTGGTCCTTTGGTTCAAATGGCTTAAATAAGAATGTCTGGATTCCAATATATATATTTTCATAATGACGGTTATCGTTCAAAATCTTATATGGCCTAAGTTGCCGAAAAGACTGTGTATGTGTGTGTGAATGTGAGTGTGAATGGAAAAAAGTGTGAGTGTTAAAAAAAAATGTAAGCAGAAGGAGCAGGCGCAGCCAAAAATTAAAGCCTCCGATTTTTACAATCCATTAGATGTAAAATTTGCATAGTACAAGAAAACTTACAAAAATGTTACTATCTCGTACTATGCAAATTTTCCATTTAATATTGTTATAATATCATGTGTTTTTGCTCTTAAAGGACAAGTTAGGTCTCGATGGATTGTAACAATTGGCGGTTTTTATTTTTGACTGCACCTGCTTATTCTCCTGTTATATGAACAAACACCTACTGACTTCATTGCTTCAAAAATTAATGGTTAAGAAAAATAATTATTTTCTTTTTTGCCCTCGTAGTAACTCCTTTCTTTTATCGCTTTGCCATTTTTTTTATTTTTCTTGTAAATTTTTACACACTTTCCAGTAAGTAAAGATTTTTTTGCACAAAGACTCATGAGTAGGCAGGCCTATTAAGTTGTGAAAAAAATTAAAAATATACATGGAAGAGGGGGGTACTACTGATACTTGTGAATATTTTGGATGTATCTAGATAACTAAATTTAAAAAAAATCCCTAAAAGAAAATTTGAAGTAGGCCCCTAAAATTATTTTTTAACCCACTGTGGTTCAGCGGAGAAACGCTAGATTCAACAATTTTTAGTGCATTATTATTTTTTAAATATTTTTTATACAATATTTTTCTACTCTCATTTTCAAAATTAACATATAATCATATATTAATATAAATTATCTTGATAGTTTGTAAAGTTAGTAATAAATCTCAAATGAAAAATTATCCTCTGTCATATTATATTCTCTTATATTTTATATAATTAATACTTGTCTTTATTACGACTTTAAGTTAATTAAAAAAAAAGTAGAGGGTCTTTAATATGGGGAGTTGAATGAGTGAATATAAATGGATCAATTAAGAAATAAAGTAGAAAAGGTTATTTCTAATGGATGAATCGTCATTACGGTCATGTTGTTTGTAAATATAGGATCGGCTCTTGTTTATCTGCCGAATGACCTTAGGTATTGCATAAATGACCCAAACTCTAAGGGGAAGCCATTTTCGTATTTTAGAAATTATTGGTATTTAATGACTAATAATAATTTCACAAGATTATCTCTCAATTACTGTTTATAATAAATAAATCTGACCAAATAGATTAATTATCATACAGGCATATTGAAAATGAACTCTAAATTATTCACAAAAAATATATATTTATAGGAATGGGGTCTTGATGAAAAAAATCTGGTATGATTGGTCCCACAGCACTTTCTAAGAGAAAGTTGTATACTGTGCTTTTTTTTATTAATTAAAAGTCTGAAATACATCAGTAAAGTTTACTTCAAAGAATTTTCACGAAAAATTTTACTGATATATTTTTTAAAGAGCATATAAAAAATAGTTGATTTATGGATTTTAATCAAAATCGTTAAACCCAATTTTGTGAAAATCGAAAAAATCTGAAAAAGAATATCAGTAAAGTCTACTTCACACAATTTTCACAAAAAGTTTTACTGATTTACTTTTTAAAGAGCATCTAAAAAATAGTTGATTTTTGAATTTTAATCAAAATCGTTGTAGCAAATTTTGAGAAAATAAAAAAAAAAAAACTGAAAAAAATCTTTTCCTATGAAGTAAACGAGTAAAGTGTGCTTCAAAATATTTCAAGGGCAAAATGAGAATATACGTTTTAAATAGCATATAAAGAATTTTAATCAAGATCATAGAAGTAAACCAATGAAGAATGGCTGTTGATTTATACACAAGGAAGGATTTTGGTGCACCTGCTTCCTTCCTTGTGTCATAGAAGTAAATTTTGAGAAAATCAAAAAACCTGAAAAAGTACCTCAGCAAAGTCGTCTTCTCTTCTTCTTTCTTCGCCTTAATCCCGCAGTACGGGGTCGATGGAAAGAGTTAGCGGAATGGGTTTTTTGCGACAGGAAGAAATAAAACAGACCGGCCCGTCGCAGGGTCTGGCGCCTTTTAAAAATATAGAAGTAATGGACAGACGTGTAAAGAACAGGACTTCCAGTCCTAGCTCGGGTAGCTCTTGGTCGCCATCCACCTACACACAAGATATGGGCCCCTGAGCATGAAAAAAGTACATCAGTAAAGCACTAGTACTTTTTGTACTATTTTGTTCAAAAGCTTAATTTCAGTGTCCGGTTAGGTACCTAACTTAATTATAAAATTTTAATCCGGTAGCTCAATTCCTTCATGCAAAAAATCGTTACACACAGACAGACATACCAATTTGCTAGACCCCCTTTTTGACTCAGGGGACCTCAAAACATTCATCAAAATCTCGACATCGAATTTTTGTCATGATCACAATACTTTCTCTCTATATATTTCATATATAGGGTAAGAGAAAGTAAAATGGCTTAGTAATAAATGAACTTTTTTCATTTTAATATAAAAAAAAATAATAAATTAGTAAAAATGTTTTCTGTCTGTCATGTGGTGACCACATTAGTTGGTATTTATATTTATTTATTTTTTTAAAATTCAATCGCTCCGGGCCCACCCAGACGGTCCTTTGTCTCTTATGGGTTGAGTCTCACTTGCATCTCTCGGGAGGCTGCAAGCTACAGAGAAGCGTGGGATGTGCCATATGCTTTCTCTCTTTCTCTTTTGGCTCTCCTTTTGCCCTTTCTTTCTTTCTTTCATTCATGGCCCTTGCTTGCCTTCTATCTTTGCATTCTTTAATCAAACAAACTCGGATCATTGTCCTGTCAACACTTTTCTTTGGCTTTCAGCAATCGAAATCACCGCTCTCAATTATTAATATTATTACAGATAAAAAGGACAGCCGAAAAATTACTTTAATATTTCAAAAATTAATCAATAAATTATTGGCCATGACCCACCTCTCTCTCTTCCCTGAATACATCATCTCTGTTTTTTTTTTAACCAAATGAACCAAGGGAGAGAGGATGCTATTATTACTTTTTCGATATTTTTTCATGTCTTTAATTTGTTGTGATTCCTTTCAGAAAGAAAAAAATCTGGTGTGACTGGCTCACAGCACACAACTTTTTCTTACCCTTCGGTAAAAGAAAGTTGTGCACCGTGCTGTTCACACCAGATTTTTTTGTGTCGAGATATATTTGGTTTCTCATAGCACCTTAGTTTCAAACTTGACCACGCGACTCATAGATGACGCTGAGCTACGAATGCTTCCACATCAGTAAAGTGTACTTCAAACAATTTTCACGAAAAAATTCACTGATACGCTTTTTAAAGAGCATCAAAAAAATAGTTGATATATGAATTTTAATCAAAATAGTTGCAGTGAATTTTGAGAAAATCGCAAAAAACTGAAAAAGTACATCAATAAAGTGTACTTCAAACGATTTCCACGAAAAATTTCACTGATACTAGGCAAAGGCAACTCTTATTCCTACCTAATTATTTAATAGAAGGTCTCAGCCATTAATATAAAATAAATAGGCAAGAGAAAGTAAAAATCTGGTGTGACTGGTCGCATCAGATTTTTTTGTCGACAGATATTTAGTTTCTGGCAGTATTTTGTTACCATGGCAACCAATGAACTATATCATCATCGGCATATGTATTGAGACTAACGCCCAGAATTTAGGCAACCCAAATTACACACACCTGTATTGGGCAGTCGTACGAATTTCATTCCCAAACAAAATTAAGATGATTTTTTTCTGATAAGACTTTGAGGATTTTAATTTTTTATTTTGAAATAACTTAAAAATAGAATATTAAAAAAGATTTATGGAATTTTGCGAATAAGGTTCACCAGTGTCTATTTTGACAAGGTTTTGTCCAATACATGTATTGGCCCGTATTGTTATATACACGCCTGCAGGCGTGTGCCATTTGGGTTGCCTAATCCCTGTGCCTTTGTCTCAATACATATTCCAATGATGCTACAAGAGTAAAGTGTGCTTCAAACAATTTTGAGTACAAAATGAGAATATACATTTTAACGAACATAGAAATTATCATAAATTTTAATCAGCGAATTTTGAGAAATTCCAAAAAAGATGGAAAAGTACATCAGTAAAGTGCTACTCTTTTACCGATTTTGTTCAAAAGTTTCAAGTAAAACAGTAGATAGGTTGTATTAGAGACAGCTTCTGACGTAAATACCACTTCGCTTTCATCTTCACGCAAAGCGGGCAACTTACTTAGGTCGAAGGATATTCCAGTTATGGACATCATACTTTCCAAGCTATATTTATCGTTAGGATGTTGCTTTAGGTTTTGAAATTATCATTGTTTTTTTGTTTCGTAGCTCTCCAAAGTATTCTTTAGATGATCACATCATCACTCTAGAGGAAGCTTGTTTTTTAGATCATTTGCATGTTATTTTTTATCACTCCACTTAATCTTAAATTTGCTATGAAACAATAAATATATTTAATTGCAGCCAGTTATTAATCGATAACAATCTTAAAAAACACTCTAATCTTTTACAATATCCATCTCATTAATTAATCAAATAACTTATGCTAATAATATAACGCTATTTTTATTCACGTGGATTAAAAATAATAGTATCTAAAAATAACTCTATTACTTGACCTTTCACTCACTTTTAATCATTTATTATTACTAGACTATTTTTTTTTTTTGTCGCTCTCTCGTCTTTAATCTGATTAGTGGCAATACATGAAAATAATTAACAAGTTTTGTTAAATGAACCAAATCAAACAAAAACTCATTTTATATCTTTAATAAGAGATATACAATAAAATAATTTAACTTAATTAAAAAGCCGTTATTCTCAGGTTATATAAATATCGGATATGTTAAAGGTTATATTATTATTATTTTTTTTTTTTTTTTTTAATGCAGGTTTACTCACAATTACATACAGTATTAAAAAATCAAGGGATATTCATAAACTTGTATATTAAAAGTCCAGGAGATGTAGGGATATATTAATTAAACTTCCTGTGTAACTAGGTATATATTCTTTATTGAAGCCCTTTTCAACATTTTAAAGAATTTTGACAGGGATTGTTATAATCCTAACTTGTGAGAAAGCTATCTAACTTAACAAGAGTTTTTTTTTATTTTTTGGAGCTAGGTATTTGGACCATCTGGGCAACCTCTCTAAATGAATGTTTTTTTTTTTTTTTATAATTTTAAAAAGCATTTAAATTGTTTAAAAAGGGGGACCAATATTCAGTACTGACTACGAACTTATTCATACAAAATATTGTATTTATAGAGGAAATGATTCCGAATCTCGGGGGGGGGGGGGTAATTACCCCTTTACCCCCCCCCTCCCTTGTATCCGCCCTTGACTCTCATCCAGTTTTGCTCACACTGCAACATGGATATTAGAATACAACAATACTTAAATATGAGTATTTTTTTACTTTCCCTTACCTATATATATATATGATAGAAAGTATTGGATTCATGTCAAAAATTCGATGTCGAGATTTTGATGGATATACACGCTTTGAGGTCCCCTGTATGCAAAAAGTGGTTTTCGTTGCATGGTCTGTCTGTCTATTTGTGTTCAATTTAAAGCATGAAGGAATTGAGCTAGGAGGTTTAAATTTTATATTTCAGTTAGGCACCCCCTGAGGCGTGAAAATAAGCTTTTAATTAAAATCGGCCACAGGGTAGCTACTAGCACTTTACTGGTGTAATTTTTTAGTTTTTTTTTTTTCGATTTTGTTTAAAATTCATAAATCAATTATTTTTTTAGATGCTCTTTAAAATATATATTCTAATTTTGCCATTGAAATCTCCTGAAGACTTTACTCTTGTTCTTCATAAGAAAGATTGGAGAATTGGTTGCCAAACAGAATATATTTTCCCACGTTTATAAATTTGACATCTTGAATTCAAATGTACCATACTGTCGGAAACTAAATATATGTCGACACAAAAAATGTCCCGTGACAAGCACAGAACACAACTTTCGATTACCGAAGGTAAGAGAAAGTTGTGTGCTGTGCGACCAGTCACCACGAGATTTTTTAAATTTGTCTTATACATATTGAGAAAGTATTGTTTAAATTTAAATTCGAATAATAATAATAAAAAAAAAACAACTATTGTGCCCTTTAGTGGTTTCGCAAGTCGATGAGACATTTGCTTTTCTCGGCATTGCTCGACCATTTAAGGCGTCCCCTCCTCCCCCTCCCCAGGACCTCTATCGTCGCGGTCATATCGTAGACGAGCCGTCTGTCGCTGCTCATACTTCGTCTAAGAGAGTAGGAGAACTCTCACTGGAAACTCTCCTATATCTGATGCGATTAGCCAATACAAACCCACACACACACATTTACCATACGAACTCATTTCATAATCATATGGTTCGCAAGGTTTTCTAGAGGATTGACGAGACCCGATCAACTTCCTACGTAATATTATCCAATCACACACACACACATACATAACAGATGTCTTACAGACAGACATTTAATATTAAATTATCGAATAGGTTATCTCTTTTCTTTAATATTTAATTGACATATGTTATTATTTAAATATTTAAAGAATAGAAATTTATTATATATTACAAATATTGATTATAGAAAGATAGTCCTGATGTCCGTTTATAGGCGTGTTTAATCAGATAAAAACCTTTTCCTAATAAATATTACATTAATATTTCTTAATATTAAATATGAAAAGACATAAAAAATGAACTTTCTTTTTAAAATTTATTTGTTTTAGATTAAATAAGTATCGTATAGGGAAGTTCACCAAGGAGAAATTAAATATTTTTTTTTTCCAATAGTATAGAAATAATAGCATTAATTTTATCTGACCTTGACCATGATGAAGTCAATTTAGCCTTGCAAAACGTTTTTCAACTAATTATATAATATAAATATTTCCTTTAATGCTTATTGTTAAATGTTTCCTGATTTTTTTTAGTATGTCTGTGTATTAAAGATAATTATTATAATAAAGGTCATTGATCTCGATCATATGATTTTCCGCAAACAAAAACAGCGGAACAGAAACCATTTTACCTTTAAAAAATATATTTCACTTTTTCATTAATTTCTTTTAGAATCTTGAAAATATTTGATATTTTAATTTATCACAAGGGTGACCTAGACACCTGTCAACTTAAAATACTTTTTCAGTAATTGGGATCTCTAAACACGCTTCATATCAAATTACCGATTGTGTAAAAGATTTTTATTGTCTGCTTTTTTCCGACTTAAATTTATACATCTATTTAGTATCCAACATCACTAAACCCTTTTTTTGCTTTATATACGTATTTAATATAAATTAACTTGTTTTTAATAAAGAAAAGGTAAATGATATCCCATTTCCATTTCACTGGAACTTTAAATTAAACAAATATTTCAATGTTGTCAATGTTTACAAAACAAATATTTAAATATATTGTTAGGTAAGAGAAAGTTACGTGATATGCTTATCTCACAGATTAAAAAAAATCATCTTATAAAAAAAAACAAAAAACATTCCAGATCAATAAATAATAGCCTGCTTGCATGTGAATTTATAAATAAATATTCCTTTCAACATCTGCAAACAATAGGCTTTTAGAATTGCACCATCGTAGTGTAAACGAACCAACGTTTTATCCGATACGAATTTGCTTAGATCGGTGGAATAAAATGCTTAGCCACGTCTTTTTCGCCCCGATAGAAAAACGAAGCGAAGCTAACTGGAATTAAGAGATTTAGTAGCTATGATTTATACAATAAAAATATAGGCTA
>JAKCPI010026038.1:0-10337 GCA_023213315.1 Euborellia annulipes | reverse complement strand
TTTTATTTTGTCACGTAGGCTTAAATGGCACCCACCCTTTAACGAAAAATAAATCTATTTTTGCACAAGTTGGTCACATCTAGTTTTATAATTGGATTAGAGATTATTTTTTTTGTGGTGATATTTAAAAAGTTGTCCCACAAATAAAAGAGCGGGATTCTTTGAACATGACCAGAGAGAATTTCAAAGAGTATATATATATGCTGAGAATTTCACTGTTGGTTACATCGTCATCCTTTTATATTTATTTCTTCTTTTTCTATTCTTTTGGTTGCCAATTGGATTTGTATTTTTGTTGATTCCCTCTCTTTCTTTCTTTCTTTTACAAAAAAAGAAAAAAATTCAAAGAATATAAATAATATTAATTCTAAGCGGTCGCTCCTTTTATATTTTTGAAAAAATTTTAACAAAAAAAAAAAAAAAAAAAGTAGAGCTGAGAACTTATAGATAGTACGGCCGGTCTCAGAATACCGAAGAAACAAAGACATTGCCTTCCTCCTATCTTAGAGACAAAGTTTTGAGTTTCCTGAATCCAAAAAAAAGTGTTTTTCGCGACATGGTCTGTCTGTCTGTCTGTGAACAAAACTATCTCAAGAACGAAAAGAACTATGAGGTTGAAATTTTATATTTAAGTTAGTCACCCCCTAGAGCGTGGAAATAAGTTTTTAATCAAAATCGACCAAAGAGTACTAGTACTTTACTGATGCACTTTTTCAGTTTTTTATGATTTTCTCAAAATTCGTTTCGCACGATTTTGATTAAAATTCAAAAAATCACTTATTTTTTAGATGCTCTTTAAAATGTATATTCACATTTTGTCATTGAAATCTTCTGAAGACCACTTTACTCTTGTGGTTCATAGAAAAGATATGAGAAATGGTTGCTATGGTAACAAAATATATTTATATTTTCACTTATATTTTACATCCTAAAATTCGAATGTACCGTACTGTCGGAAACTAAATATAAATATGTCGACACAAAAAATCTGGTGTGGCAAGCACAGAACACAACTTTCGATTACCGAAGGTAATAGTGCGACCAGTCACGCCAGATTTTTCTTAATATCTTTTTTACAAATTTTTCATTTATTTGATTGAATAGATAATAAATAAAGATTTAATTATTTATTTATTTTATCGGGGATATATTGGATAACAATTTCAATTCGACATATGTTCTTCAGGCTGGATGCTTTTAAAGTAGTAAGAAAAAAAAAATCCTTTTGTTAATCTTTTCAAGGAGAAGAAGAAAAGAATATTTATGGAAAAAAAATAAAAACTCTTTGAACTGTAAAATCACCCAGGCTCAATATTTATTTACCTCAAAGCTCATTATTATATTCACTCTACCTCTCTTTATTTAATCTTGTTTATCGAAAACCTTCTTCTTTTCTTTCCTTTTCTTTCGCCTTGAATATTGAAGAAAGAAAAAAAAAAATAATCCTTTCTGGTCAAGTTTGAATTTAGAGGACCAACAAAAACAACAACAAATTAGTGGGGGAAGAAATTTTTTATTTTCAATTTTGCGTGTAGGGGTTAGCGTGCTGGGTTTACCAAGGCTCGCGGGGTCGCATCCCGTCTCATGCCACAATTTATTTCAATTTAATAGGCTACTAATTAATTAAGGTTAATAAATTGAAATAAATAGAAAGCACACTAATTGAGCAAAAACGTTTTCGAACAAAACTTTTTTGCCTAAAACTGTTTTTTCAATGCTTTTCTATGGATCAACCGAGGAGACAAAACACAATTGGACATGATCATTGAACAAAATGTTTTGTAATTGAGCTTTTTGCTCAATCGGTTGGAATTGGACAAAATGTTCTGCTATTGAGCAAAAAATGCCACCGCACACTGATTAGGCAAAAATGCTCAATGGCAAAACATTTTGCTTATTCGGTGTGCGTTGGCATTGAGCAAAACATTTTTCTCAATTGGTATGCGTTCAGCCTAAGGTCATTTAGGCCTCTGCTGCCGAAAAAAAAGTCATTAAAATAAATAAAATAAATAATAATGGCTACCGGGGAACGTTCCACGCGCAGATTGCTCGGAGTCACCAATCCCCGAGCTTTCGCGGTAATACTTAACCTCTACTATTGTGATGACTGTTGCTCTTCTCCGTTGCCAGCCTCCCCCCCCACCTCCCCGGATAGGACGTTAAATATGGTATTTTGACGTAAAATTTATTATTATTATTTGAATTTCTTATCTGGATCCTCGTTTATTTCCCCGAGGTGCTTACGTGCTCGAAGACACACACCTCAAACCCAACCGGCCTCTGGCCGTAGCCATCTGAGGGTACCCCGTGAAGTTACACTATTTCCTATCTCTAACTTCTCCTCCTGCTTTCGTCTCTAGCTAGTGAACTAATCCTCATTTCTGGTTCCAACCGGCTCCTTATATCAAACCTCTCTATGCTAGAGAGGATGTCCTGGTTTGAGAAGAGACGCCCAGCACCGACTCCTTTCGAAGAATGCATCACTGAGAGGGAGCCTTCTTTATGTCCCTTCCACAGGACGGGATGTCACAGCAATTAAATTGAAATACCATACATTTTCGCATGGGACGGGATACGAATTTCTGACCTCTGTGGTAGACCTTTCAAACGACAGGTGTCTTGTTGAAATCAATTCTCAATTTCAATAACTAGAATAGTTTCTGGACCATAGCACAAAGGTAGTTTTTCCTCATGTTATAGGGGTCAGTGGTTCGCACCCCATCCCATTCGAGAAAGATTAGGGCCTACTACTATTCTTGTGAAATAAATAGAGCCGCTGTCTAAATTGCCCCAGATAACAAATAAATTAAAAAAAAAAATCAATATTTCTTAAACAAATTTTGCATAAAAATTATTTTAATAAGAGGGTAGAAATGAGAGATGCAGCTAAGGTTATTTCTTTATTCGTTTAATTCACACATTTCGGTTCCGTGTTTGAGGATGGTTCAAACACGGAACCGAAACGTCAGCGGTGTGAATTAAACGAATAAAGAAATAACCTTAGCTGCATCTCTCATTTCTACCCTTTTATTAATATAGCATCTCAGCTAGGGGCGTATATAGAAATTTTTTTCGGGGGGGGGGGGCCTGATCTCAAAAGTTTTTTCTGCGAAAAAAAAATTGTTTTAGCCGCCCGCGTAACCAACATTTTATCCCATGTGCCGCCCGCGGAACATTCCCTCTTTTACGGAACCAACATTTTCTCGCTGCGGGGCCGAGCTAACATTTCGGCGGGGGGGGGGGGGGGGCGAGACTCATTATTGTCTCTATATCCCTATATATGTATATGCATTTGGAAAATTTCGGGGGGGGGGCCCTCATATACGCCCCTGATCTCAGCTATAAATTGTTTATATAAAAATTACCAATTTAAAGGTGGAATTTAATTCGTTATAACTAGAGACCGGATTTTAAGCAAAATGCTTATTGCTCAATTTTATAAGCAACCATTAGATATTTAATTTCTATACGAATTAGGAAAAACTAAGTGCATTGAGATTGCATTTTTTATGCTTTTTTTGCTTTTTTTGAGTTTTCATGCTTATTTTCCCTTTCGTGCTTATTTGAACTTATTTTACGAATATTTATAATTTTTTTTTTTATTAAAAAACTTTTTTCCCATTCACACACGCATACACCAGGGACCTTTATAAGGGGGGGGGGGGCGCCCCTCCCCCAAAAAAAAAAAAAAAAATTTCCAAAAACCCCGCAGTGCGAAAAAAATATAGCCCTGTAAAAAAATTTTTTCCGCAGGGTGAAAAAATTTGGTTCCGCAAAAACAAAATTTTTCGCAGGGCGGAGCGGAATAAATTTAGTTTCTTTAAAAAAAAATTTGTATACGCCATTGGTATGAGTAAAAATTGCTTATTAGATGCTTTTTTTCAATTTTTATGCTTATTTAACAACTTTTTATTCAAGTTTTTTATGCTTTTTTAAGCACTTTTTTTTCCATTTTTTTATGCTTTTTTGTCCGGTCTCTAGTTATAATTTTCCTAATAATGGCTATTTTTATCTAACGTTAAAAGAAATTCAATTTTGGCCAGACCCACTCTAAACTCTGAGTTTTGTTTAACTAGAAGAATTTTTTTGATATTATTTTTCCCAAAACGTTTACCAAAGTCAAAACTGAATGTTTGTTCTCTTACGTAGCCGTCCCTCACCTGCTTCTCCTACTTTAAAGCCATTATGTGACATTGCGTGAGAAAGGGATAACGAAAACAACCCTCTCCCCCCACCCCCCACCCCTCCTCACTCTCCCTTTCTAGACATATTAAAATGCGACTTGTGATATTTATTGATTCCGGTGTGTTGGTTTGTTTTTTGTTGTTGTTGTTGTTGTTTATAATCATTTGATTCAATCAAACAATTTTTTCTTTCCATATGCTTCACATCTGTTGGAATTCCTTGACCTGAATTTTATTATTTTTTTTATTTACCGTCCCCGACCTTACTCAACGTCACTTTTATTAAAATTTTATTCTATCTTGTTATTTATTGTCTATTTTAATAGTGGAATCAAATGTCCAAAAAAATCTATTATCTGAAAAAGGCTTTTAGTTTCACGGCTCTTTTATTTTATTTGTTAGGCCAATGATCTTGTTTTATTAAAACAATTTCAATTTACATTATATATATTTTTTTAACATTCACATTCACACAATCTTTTCGGCAACTCAGGCCATATAAGACTTTGACGATATCCGTTATTGATTAATATACATATTGGGGGTCCAGGCGTTCTTTTGGTATCCAAATGGCTTAAATAAAATCATCGGACTGCCTGGGATCCGAACCCACTACCCTTGGTGTAGAAGGCCAGCACGCTAATCCCTACACCAAGCCCGAGGGCTGTATTCTAGAAGTTATCAAGTAAAGACTTCAAAAGCAGAGACTGGCAGCAATATTTTTTTGGGCCGACGTTTCAGTCCGGATAGAGGCCATCTTCAGGGCTAAAAATGTATACATATATTTATAAATAAATTGTTGTTCAATTTTAAGCATGAAGGATTTGAGCTATGAGGTTGAAATGTTATATATATGTTAAACACCCCCCGGAAGCATGAAAATAAGCTTTTAATCAAAATCAGCCAAAGAGTACTAATTCTTTATTGATGTACTTTTTCACTTTTTTTTCGATTTTCTCATAATTCGCTCCAACGATTTTGATTAAAATTCAAAAATCAATTATTTTTTAGATGCTCTTAAAAATGTATATTCTCATTTTGCCATTGAAAACTTCTGAAGACCATTTTACTCTTGTACTTCATAGAAAAATTGTTGCCATGGTATCAAAATTAAATATTTTCTATACTTATATTTTTTATAAATTTTATAATATATTGGTGGAAACTAAATATATTTCGACACGAAAAATCTGGTGTGACAAGCTCATAACACAACTTTCGATTACCGAAGGTAAGAGAAAGTTTTCTGCTGTGCGACAGTTACACCAAATTTTTATTTCTCTTACCTCTATATATGTTAATATATATGAGAGAGAAAGTATTGCGATCATGTCAAAAATTCGATGTCGAGATTTTGATGGATATACATGTTTTGAGGTCCCCTGAGTCCAAAAAAGTGGGTCCCGCAAATTGGTCTGTGTGTGTGTGTGTGTATGTGTGTCTGTGTGTGTGTCTGTGTGTGTGGACAGATTTTTAGCATGAAGGAGTTGAGCTAGCGGATTGAAATTTTATATTTAACTTAGGTACCTTTGAAGAATCTCAAAATAAGCTTTTGAACAAAATCGGCCAAAAAGTACTAGTACTTTACTGATGTACTTTTTCAGTTTTTTTCGATTTTCTCAAAATTCCCTCCAAGGATTTTTTTTTAAAATTCATAAATGAACTATTTTTTAGATGCTCTTTAAAATGTATATTCTCATTTTGCCGTTGAAATCTTCTGAAGACCACTTTACTCTTGTTCTTCATAGGAAAGATAGAAATGGTTGCCATGGTAACCGAATTTAAATCTTTTTCTTTTTATTAGATTAAAAATCAATTATTATTTAAATTCCCATTTTTTTAAATTTATGTGTCTTTAGTGTCTTTAATTGTGTCTTTAATTGTTTCAAAGAAAACATATATGTCTCTCTCTCACTTGCAAACATTATCGTCTCTCTCTACTCTTTTTAAATTCCCTTTCCACCTTATCTTCGCATAGGAACAATGTTAATTTCCTATAGGGATTTGTATGTTAATTTCGATTCAAAAGGGGGTCCCCTTTAGAACTTTTTAGGCATTTAAAATTTTTTTTTCCAATTCTTATGAAATTTTGTATTTATTTACGATTCTATATTGTGTATAAAATGTCCAAATATGAGATTAAAATTTTGAAAAATAACCATAGTTTATTTGAAGCAGTCAACATTTAAAATCCAAGTTTGAAACTAAGGTGCTATCGGAAACTAAATATATCTCGACACAAAAAATCTGGTGTGACCAGCACAGTGCGCAACTTTCTCTTACCGAAGGGTAAGAGAAAGTTGTGTGCTGTGCGCCAGTCACACCAGATTTTTTTTATTAAGTTCTGTGATATCGGGAATTAGAGAAAGTAAAAATTCCCTATTTTCTTATCTTATATGCATTTGCAAAATAACATCTCCTTTCAGGACTGCATAAAATTAATTTTATTATTTAGGAATTTGATATTCTTCTTTGTATTGGAATGCAATATTATAGAAACCGAAAGTCTCGTCTAAGAGGCCTTTGTCCTGGAGCATTGCATCCCTTAAAAAGGCGGGCGGGCGGGCGACACATGTTCTGAAGGGCTAATCTTTCTTTTTGCCTACCCAAAGGCCAACGACCTCTGCAGGTAGAAGAAGAGATGTTTTGCGTCAGAGATGATGCTTCAAAACAAGGTTCACACGCTTCAAAAAAGGGTCCAGTGGGTTGAGAGAGGGTCCAGAAAAATCACCCGTTTGTCCGTTCATTCGCGATTCCCACAACAGCCCTCTTCATACTCTCCCAATCGATCCCTATTTTTTTTTTTTTCCTTTCTTCCTTTCTTTCTACTTCTCCTCTCACTCAATAATCGTCATCATCAGTCAGCTTGCATGCAAAATTTCCCACCCCCGCAATGCAGGTGCCAAAGAGTCCACCTGGCTCATCATCATCATCTTGTGTGTTGTGTACATTGTGACATCATCGATCCCTTTCTTTTTTTTTTTTCATTGCCTTAGTCACTTTTCATGCATTCAAATTACCAGATAAACGTTTGTGCCATTTTGAAGTCTGCTTCTTTCTAACAATAAATGCTGCATATCATTGAATACAATAAAAAATGACGTTTATTCCGAAGAAATAAAAAAAACAAACAATATTTTCTTGAAAAATAGTAATTTTGCAGCATTGAAATACGTAAATGATAAAAATCGTTATTAAAAACAATCAAGGAATTTATTTTATTCTTAACAAGACTGTGAGAATGTTTTTTGTTGGTGAGGCCAAACGCTCCATGGCCCCCAGAAATTGAACCCAGGATCTCCAGCTTTTCCGGGTCATCGGTGTGCTGTCCATTGCACAAGGCCACCGGTCCCTCGACCTTCTTGTGGTCCTTGAAGTCGAGGGTCCATAGGCCTGGTGCAATGAACAGCAGACTGAAGTCCCGGAAAGGTGGTGATCCTGGGTTCAATTTCTGGGGGGTCATGGGGCGTTTGGCCTCACCAATAAAAAACATAGTCTTGTTAAATATGTCTATGACTTGTCAGTTAAATTCGAATCTTATTCAAATATGAGTGGGTCAAAGCAAAAGTGGCCAAAAGTAAACAATTTTCTTATTTTTCCGTTTTTGGATAGTAAATTATGGTAGTTATTAGGTGTAATAATGAACTATATCCGAATTTCAATATTAATCCTCCAGAGTGCAGCAGATCCTTAATGCAAAAAAAAAAATCTGAAAAAATCCAAATCCAAAAATCGGAATATAAAATTTAAAACTTATAAAGAATCAATCTAATTTAAGTTCTTGATGATTGCTGAGATGTAAAATAAATAAATGTTGTATATTTTAAGAGGATTAAATATAAGGCTTTAACCAATTTAATGTCTTATGGCTGTCGAGATTTAATCAGGAAGCCGAAGGAACTTTGCTGCCAGGAGGTTAAATAAAAAAAATCTTTTGTTTAATTTTTATTTGCCGAACTTTCGGTCGTCTATCACGGCCTTCATCAGGGCAAATAATTATCAACAATACTCTTGGGTATTTTAATGTTTACTCTAATCAGATACAAATTTTTTTTTTTTTAATTTTATATGTATATAAAATTAAAAAGTTCCCTCGGCTTCCTGATTAAGGCTTTAACTTTGATTTGTCTTCGGGCTTGGACTTGGTTCACTTTTGCTCTCAACCCCTCATATATAGACCTTGAAAAATATTTAACTATTCTATTCTTGTTGAGATTTTGATGGAAATACACATTTTGATGACCCCTGAATATATGAAAAGTAATAAAATTATTTTTTTCATAGCCTACACAGATTCCTCAAATGTAATAAAATTCATTGGTATTTTAAACAAATCATCGATGATTTTGTTCGTTTTGTATAATTCGGTCACTGACCTTGTTGCTGATGTTGGTTTGTTTATTTAACCCTTTCAAAGGGCTGACTGCCTGAGCGTGTGACCCTCAACCTTTTCTACTCTCTTTTCTCATTCAAAACGATGGGAAATTCCTGGACAAAAACATGTTTATATCTGAAAACATTTAGTTTGAATTAAAAAAAAAATAGAATTCATTTACTTATTCATCTAAAATCCTCGTTGGAAGTTTAAAGAGACTTCAAAATTTGTATCTTAATTAAGATGAAAAAGGGATTTTTTTTCATTAAATCAATTCATTCATTTGTTTCTTATTTATGACTACGGTAATTTTTTTTTATCTTAAAACAAAAAAAGAAGATTACTTGCCGCCTAGCCCGGCTTCGGTGGTCAAGAGAAGCTTAGCCTCCCTGGATCCCCTCCAACTTACTCTGCCGCGGACTCCCGCCGTTTCTTTCATGTTGTATACAGGACAGCACAGATACTTCTCGGATAGTCAATTAAAGCAAAAAAATGTATTCAATAATTAATAAATTGGAGAAAAAACCAGCGCCTCTTTATCCACCAAACAAACTATTTATTTGCAAATATTTCGGGATGCAAAACGCCACCCATCATCAGGGCAGCAACTATACAAAGATAATAAAACTAAATATAAGGGTATTTTATGGCTTGGTAGAATTTGTAACCAGGAATGAAAGCTAGAAAGAAGAATGGAGGCCAGAATTTTTCTTAAAATATATATTTTAACATCAGCTGATGTTCCGGCTTGCCGTGATTCCTCGGAGCGTTGTTAGTCTCATATTATTAGATTCTTGAATTGTATACCGGTATTACATAATTTAGGATACATCAGGTGATTATCTTCAATATCAACTTTCTCTTCTTATCACCAATACAATATATCTATTTTTTTTGTGCCTAAGTGATAATGACTCAGGGGCAGTACAATTTTCATCTAATGGATGAAATAGTACTAATGGATGAAATTGTACTGGCCCTGAGTCAATTATCACATTAGGCACAAAAAAAAATAAATATATTGTATTGGTGATAGAAGAAGGAAAACGTCGACTCTTGAACAGAAAACTTTTTCCCTGATGTTATATCCTAAATTAACTTTAATACCGGATACAATTCAAAATATATGTATATGAAGACTAACAGCAGCATCCCGAGGATGGCTTTTAACCAAAGCCGAAACGTCAGCCAGCTGTTAAAATATACATTTAAAGATAAAATTCTGGCTGCATTATTCTTCTAACTTTCATTCCTGTTAAAACTAAATATAAAATACAAAAATTTACAAAAATCGGCTTACATAGTTTTTACGGTGGATGTCGTATATATTTTTGCCTCTGACTGTATAAATGTTTGTCATTTTCATTTAAAGTTCTTAACTAGGCAAATTACCAGCAATGAATGAGACGACCTTTTCAATTTTGCATATTATGAAAGAGGATGATGGGGAGCCCAATGCTCATCGACAGGCAAGCTGTTTTTTTTTTTTTTTTTTTTTTTATTTGAAAAATGAGACGAAATGCAAATTTAGCCCTTCTAAGTCCCTTTGGTGGTTTACAACCCTTTTGATGTTGAGGTAAATATGACATTTCTCTCAGAAATTCGCGTTTTTTCGATCCCTCTCGGTTGTTAATATTTTAACATTGTTCAAGTCCCACATGTGGCCCAAATATTTGCAAATAAATAGTGTGAATGGTGGATAAAGAGGCGCTGGTTCTTTTCTCCTATTTTATTAATCTCAACGTCCTGCCCAAAACAATCAACGATTTGAATAAAGA